>MU710795.1:100032-115386 GCA_026770625.1 Nicotiana glauca | reverse complement strand
CAATTTCAGCCTTAATTCACAAGTTTTTAGCACCTCAAGACTCCCAAAAAATATCTGATAGGTCTAGATCTGAAATTAAGAATTTCATCTCAATCTCTTCCTTGTAGATAACAAAATTCTTCCAGAAAATCCGAAAACAATCAAAAATCAGTAGAAATCAAAAACAAAATACTGTTCCATTAGATTTTCAGCTGAATTTTGATTATTAACGCTCAACGTGTGCTAGTTGAGGACCAGAAATGTTCAAGAAGTTGTTTGAAGGTTTATTAGAGTGGTTTTGAGGATAATTTGGAGTCAATTTTGAGTCAGTTCAGATCAATCGCATGCTGAAATCATTCTGTGTTGAAATGTTCTGCTAAGAAGCTGTTTTCTATCCAAATTTAATCCTGACACTGCTGTTCGTTTATTAATGTGCAACTGACTTCAATATTCTCACATTTTATTCCAGGTATATCTTTGAACATCTTGATGTAATTCTGAGCTGAATTGAAATAAAAGTTGGATTCAAGTCTGCTGTTATCATTTGGAAAGATGAATGTTTAATATTTGCAAAATGTTTACTGATATTACAGCTTATTCATTTGAATGTTTGTAATAATTGATTGTATTGATTTGTATCAGATAAAGCCTTAATTCTAATTAGGCAGGCTGTAACTAGTATAGATTGTTGCCTGAATATGTTAGATAATTTCTGAGTAGGTAACTTTACGAGTATATAATGATAACGAGTGATAATCCTGGTTATTCGTTAGACTAATGTTTGTCAAACTTGAGAAATGGCTTGAATCATAAGTAACGGTAGTTTTCTGCTTTCCTTTCAATAACGTTTAGGTTTGTTAGAATTAGAGTTAGAATTGAATAATCATAAGCAATATAGAATCACGTTTATCGTAAAAACAGAAGTAGTTAATTCAATTTATTGTTCAGTTTTTTATCGATCGTATACAAAAAAATAGAATTATCAGGGCATTAATCACCATATACAAAAGCTTATTGGCTTATTTTTGTATTCTTTGATCTCATGTGGCAGCTTAATTGTTAATTGCTATTGTATTTGGGCTCACCATTTTAGGCCCAAGAGACGTTAAAGCTAAGGCTTTAGGACAAGCCTTTAAGGCCCAAATTTTTTCGGAATCGAATAAACAATAAATAAAACGTTTGTATAATGAAATTAATTAGATTTTTTCCTTGTTTTAGGGACAAAAACAAATAGAGAATATAGTTTACTCTAGGTTTGGCCTTTAATAAAAATTAAGACGAGCCTCGCCAAATAAAAATACACAATTGTGGGGCCCTAAATAATTGCTTAATAAAATACTTAGAAGTTGGAAGAATCGTTTAGCAAATTTTACAGTTTTTCCCAAAGATATTTAACACGTAGATGCTTTTTGGCGCGATTTATAATAATATTACTTGCTTAAATACGGGTGTACATTTATGTGACCCAAATCCAAATCTCAATGAAGTCGAAATGTGTTAAAGGCCATCGGCGTACTGGTACGGTGTGGTCCGAAATACATTTTCACGACGTTGCAATTCTTGTAAAAAATTCAATTATAAAAGCGGGTTATTAATAAAGGCACATAAAAATAGAATATATATAGAAATCAGATAGAAGCAAATACAACAGTTGAGCGACCGTGCTAGAACCACGGAATTCGGGAGTGCCTAATACCTTCTCCCGAGTTAACAGAATTCCTTATCCGGATTTCTGGTTCGCGGACTGTTAATAGAGTCATAATTTCCTCGGTTCGGGATTCAACCGGTGACTTGGGGCACCATTAATCTCCCAAGTGGCGACTCTGAATCTTAATAATAAATCCCGTTCCGATTGTCCTTTAATTGAAAAAACTCCTTTACACCCTTCACGGGGTGTATAATGCGGTAAAAAGGAGGTGTGACAACTTCTACACAACCAGCTATTACAAACCACATTGGGAGATGCTATAAGACTTGACTGAGAGAAAGTCTTTGACATATGAATGTGTTACTAGGTGTATTGTTCCTTGGTCAACCCAAAAACCAAAAAGGCGAGAGCTAGATCAGTAAGCAGATCATTAGACTAGCACATGTGTTGATAATCCATTATCGAAAGTAGATCCTTCAATCTCAGCAATTGCAGCATGCTATCAACCCTTGATGAACTTGAAGTGAGGTGGGAACCCAATGGTATAGTATAAAATAATTATAGAAGGTTTGTAGATGTTAATAATGAGTTCTCCATGGATTCTGACTTGAGAACTACCCAGATGCTAATGAAAGAAAGAAAAACATAAGAAACATGCGCCGTGCAATAATAACCCCCAAAGCCTAGTAAGGGTCCTTACGAGAAAGGAAGTGTTACAATGACTCATAGAAGGATATGTTCTTTCATGGTTATCGAACGAGTGTGGGGAAACTAGCACAATGAATTCACTAACTAACTAGCACAATGAATTTACTAACTAACTAACACAATTAGCACATGTTATGGAGGTGTAAAGAGAAAATAAACATTTGTTATAAGTTGGACATCCTTCTACTATATTAACTCCTAACTGCAATATATGACCATGCCACGAGCAACCATAATAGTTGGACAAAGTTAGCTACTTACTGCAGGATGTCTCAAGTTGACACGAAAGGTAAACACAAGATCTTCCTATGACGGGGATGTGAGGATCTCAATTTTCAGAGAGACTTTATGCACACGGTGACCACTTTAATTGACATGCACTCATGTGAGGTGTTAAGGTATGCTCTTATGTTACTAGACAGTGAGAAGTTTTCATGATGATATTCGCAAGAGAGTAGATTGACTGTTCAAACCATATAAGCCATATACACAACTAAGTAAAAGAGTGACTCGAGAAGGATCGCAATGCTGGGATGCTTTGCATGGAACTTGACACCACATAGGTAAACTTTACGATGGTGCATGCATAGGCACAAGTAGGCAGACGTTGTCCATTTCAATAAAATTTTCTGTAAGAAATTCATCAGGCATAGTCCCTTGTTAAGAATTTAGGAAAAGAAAGTCGGAAGTATTAGTCCTAGAGTCATAACTCCATTCGAGGACACAATTATAAAACTTAATTCCACAAGAATGTAAATAAGAGGATTTTTAATAGAGTGAATTCACGAATAATGTGTCTCGTTAAAAGAGTCGATACATGCAATGTTTTGTTGTTCAACACCTTGTTAAGACCATGTTTATGAGAATTCTTCAATATGGATGTACATATACAACGAGTAGAAATTTTGATTTGACTCACTTAATGACTTTAGGTTGGTAGGGCAATAGCTTAATCGATACTCTTCGACTCCACATCCCTAACGTACGTAGGTAACATACTGATATACTACATGATCTAATGGTGCAGAGACATCAACAGGGACAAGGACACTCCCCTCTTAGTGATAGGTTCTACCAATCCCTCCACAACTCAATACATTCTCCTAACAAGTCCTTAGGCAATCCACTCGGACTCAATGGTGGGATCATCCCTCTTTACATGTTTCAAATTCGCGGATTATGGTATCAAGGTTACCAATCTTGAAAATAAGACTTAGAGAGGAAATCAGCTCCCTATCTTAAGCTGTATCACACGTTCTGGAGTACCAAAGAAGGGTGAAATTCCTAAATGCCCAAGTAGCCTCCAACTTATAGATGTGGTCGATTACACACCGATAAGAATGACTCTACTAGACACGACTCTGAGACATCCTAGGACACCTTAAAACCTTAGGCTATGATACAAAGTTTGTCACGCCCCAAAATCCGAGGAGCGCGACCAGCGCTCAACGAGTAAGCCTGACTGTGCAAGTCTGTTAGGTTTCATTCTACCCAAATTAATTCATGAATAAATAGGAGATGGACTCCATTAATCAAATTCTATAAACATGTCATTAACGATTTTCATTTGATCTTCATTAGCAACTTCATTCACAATTTTGAAGATATTACAAGTTTTATACATTATTGCCAAACATCAATATTTTTATTTTAATTCCAGTACCCGACACTACCCACAACCTGTCTACGGAGCCTCTAAACACAACTGAAGAGTAATGTAATATGGAAATGCCGATAACAAAGCTCCGACTATACCTCAAATAAAAAGTACATGATGAACAGATGAACCAGGACCCCGAAATGAAGTGGGGCTCACCAAGTCAGCTGAAAGGATGATGCGACACTAGCAGTGACCAACACTGCCTGCTATAGAAACAGCTATATCCATTTAAAGATGTAGCGCCCCTGGCAAAAGAGACGTTAGTGCCGTCGAATAGCACTAGTATGTATAACTAAACACCATCTAGTTAGAAAGAACTTTCATACAATTATAAGGAAATTATAAGTACAACTCAAACACTTTAAATTATCACAACATTATCAAATAAAAGAATCATGCAATTTTCACATCATTTTCCCATAGCTTTTAACTTGTTGCATTTCATACTGATCCACATTATTCACAATACCACCGCTATCTTGAGCGGAGTCCAATCTCGACCCGATCGGCTAGGTCTCCTAATTTGAGACATATACTTCAATTACAATCTCATTTTCCCTTTTTTGCGGACTTCATTCACAATACCATCGCTATCTTGAGCGGAGTCCGCTCTTGGCCCAATCGGCTAGGTCGCCTTACCAAGGCACTGTTCCTTATAATTAGCCATTTTATTTCACAGATATCATTTCATAGGCACTTGGGGTCACATCTTATCACATCATTCTTGGCACTAGGCCGCATTTTACATCATTGTCAATTTCAATACTAGCTTTTCCATTTAGGACAGTAGGTGCACACAAGAGCAAATAGAAATTGTAAGCATAGATGAGACTCCACATAGATGGCACAATATATACAGCCTCAATCTCAATTTAAGGTCTAAGCATTTCAATACATGATTCATATTCCTTGAACCTTTTCAAGTTATCAAGAATAGCACATTGATCACCTTGGAATACATTTTTCACAAATATAAGGTAGCAACCCCAAATTCATGTGGAACAATAATCAATTTAACAATTCAACTTGAACCTTACCATATTCACGCAAACACCGACGAAGCTCAATTTCTAAAAGATGGGGTTTTAGCCATACATACGTTAATAAAGCTTTCCGTAGTCCTTACAAAATTTGAAGCTCTTAGCTCTTCGATCTATTGTATAAGAATTACAAATTGAACGAAGAATTAAGGACAAGATTAGGATTATAGCTCGTTTGAGCATATTCTTAAGCACTAAGGGTGCACAGTGATTCTAGGCCCCTTTTTGTGAGAGATTTCTATTATTTTGTACCCCAATTTCTATCTTCTTAGTACACAACCTCCCAATACTCTATGATCTTATATGCGTGCAAGAAATCCATTCTTATACGCATGCACCCACTTGCTAACCACTAATTTTAATGGAGATTTCAAAATTATAGATGGGGGTACAAGTTCTTACTTCTTGGGATAAAGTTTTAGGTCCCTCACTTGATTATCTTCAATGATTCAACAAGGATTCATGGAGTAATTTTGATGGGAAGAACTTTTCCTCTCTTAGACTCCTCTCTTTTACTCTAGAAGCATTAGGAAATATGCTCAAAATGAGCTATAACACCGAATATAATGATAGGGGGTCGGGTTTAAAATTTTAAAAATTGGAGCCCCGAGTCAGATCTGCGATCACAAAGTCGATATACAGTTCACAGAATGAACCGCAAAATGCTCCCCAAAAACTGGACACACTAACTGAGTTTGTGACATAAATACGGTCCACATTCACGTTCTGCTGTCGCAAATTGCACCACAGAACTGCCCTTCAAAAAATTCCAAGGAAATTACGCGATGACTATGCGGTCCGCATTTTGATTATGCGATTCCATAGTTGACTTTAAATTTGGCCAACACACTGACTCACTCTGCGGCAGAAATATGGTCCGCATACCTAATATACGACCGCATTACCGACCACAAAATTGTACTTTTTTTCTAGAAAATAGAATTTCTTGACTTGTTAATGCATAGCTTAGTCCAAAAGGGACCAAACCATAAAAATCTCTAACACATGTTCCTAATTTGGCACTACAAGCTTTCGCGTTCATAGTAAAATTCTTTCATGAGCCTCACATATTTCCCTTTATGTTTCCTAACATTTTTACTGCATGTGTTGGCAAATTTTCTGAGATGAGATAATGCCCTCTCGTAGAGGAGGGAGGCTCATTGGTTTCGGGGTCGAAGAGAGATAACAAGCGTAAGGAATCCTCGGCAGGCGAGGAGATTAATAGTGAGGTAGGGTCTGTCCGGAGGCATAAAGGAGATTCAACCGTTGAGGTAGATTATGTACCTATCGGCCGTCGTGCGATCATTGGTGCAACAGAAGGGAGTAGCCACACATCAATGGATCGAGCCAAGAGACCTCTCGGGATAGTTGAACCTACAATTTTCGAGGTTTCTAGCCTCAGGGGTGTGGCTCCTCTTTTGCCACCATCTCCTTGTCTGGTCAAATGTACTTTGAGGGACTAGGATCTTTCGCTGCTATGTTCTTCTACCATCAAAGGTACTTTGACGGATACAGATTTTCTGCCACCATCTTTTTCTCCCGTTGAAGGTACTTCGAGGGTTGTTCGAGGCCAGGGGCCGCCTAAATCAAATATGGTCTCAAACGATCATATCCTCACAGAGGGTGGTTCAGCTGGGGCCGATGAGACCCGACCAGTGGATGTACGCTCAACTTTTTAGGAGGCGCAATGGCTCTATTTTGTGGTGAGTTTTGGTTGACTTTGTTGGTCTTTCAGTTTTGCATTTTCATTTTCTCACTGTGCTTCTTTTTCATAGGCATTTGACAAGCTCAAGTCTGATTTGCTCCGCAATGAAGCCAAGTTACGAAAAGCTTTGGACAGGGAGAAATACCTCAGGCTTCTTTGTGATAAAAGGGCAAGAGAGTTGATACACCTTCGGTACGAAATGAGTCGAAGCAAGAACTACGAAGGCCACCTCGAGAGATAGGTATCCTTTATTTCGAGGGGATGCATGTTTCTTCTTCTATCCTTGGATATTAATACTTTGATACTTCAGTTGCAGAGAAAGATAGAGGACCTGGAACGCCTTTGGGACAAAGTTATTTAGGCCAAGTATGAGTGTAATGAGCTGAGGGATCAGATAGATGCCCAAGTTGCGGCCAAGAAGGATGCTTTGGCCAAGGCTTCTACCCTCGAGGTGCAACTCCAACATGCTTGTAAAAATAGCTCGGTCCAGATGAGTAGGATTATAAGGCTCGAGTCTGACCTTTTAAAGATGAAGGCTGAGGTCGTCGATGCCCGGGCTGAAGCTGAAGAGATTCGAGCTAAGGCTGGTATGAAAGTGTCCGTCTATTTAAAAGATGTTGTCGACACTTGAGCTGAGTTGAGAGGGGCTTCCGATCAGGAGATCAGAAGCAATGAATATGCCTGGTGCAGGTCCCGAAGGGAAACCCTTGAGGATATCCATGCTAGGGCTTCGATCTTTCAGAAGAGATAGAGCAAGCCAAGGTGGATGAATACGATGTCAAGTTTCTCATATTCGATGCAAAAGAGGCCGATGGAGTCGTAGTCCCCAAGGGGAAAGTAGACTAGGCTTTTCCTTTCTGATTCTGCGTATAATGCTCTTAAAGAATATTGTAAATGAAGCCTTGTATTATTTCACATATATATATATATATATATATATATATATATATATATATATATATATATATATATATATATAAGGAAGCCTTTCGGTTTTCCCCTTTCGTGAATTTCTCTTTGCTTGTGTATGTCTTTCTTATATGTTGAATTTTGACATTTGCCAATGATTAGCCAAATGAGTTGGATTTCAAGGTAAAAACCCTTAGGTTTACAAGTCAGCCCCGAGTCTTGTTGGGTAGGCCCATAGGCTCTTACGTATTTGACCTTAGATGTTTTTTAGTTAACCATTCGAGCTCAATTTTTGAGACGGGTTTCGACTCGAGCTCATTGAACCTTAAGTTTTTGAATTTTAAGCTGGCTCTTAGGTTTTTACACGTCCGGTTGGCATGACCTCTAATATTGGACGACGCTTGGGCTCTTACGCGTTTGGTCAATACGACCTTTATAATAGGTTGGTGCTTAGGCTCTTACACGTTGGGTCGATACGACCTCTATAGTAGGCTGGCGCTTAGGCTATTATGCGTTGGGTCGATATGACCTCTATAATAGGCTGGCCTCGTCAAAGAATTTTTAAAGTTTTTGTGTTTTTCCGACTCTTCAATGGTTTAATAAGAACCTCGGTTGTGAGTCGTTATATGATGATAAATGAGCACCTCGGGAGGTTTTGCTCGATGGCTAAATTGTTTCGAAGCCTTTTTATTGATTGGAGTTGACATGATTGAAGCTCTTTTGCTTATGCCGATGGTAGCCAGATTAACTGATTCTTTTCGAAGTATTTTTGAAGTAATTAAAGGCCTGTCATTTTTTGGCGACGGTCAGGCGTCCCCGAGATGGGCTAGTTCGGCCGGAGCCTTATGATCGTAGTCATTATGTTTGGCCATAGCCTTTTAGTCCCCGAGTAAGGTAGCCTCGGCATTTATATCGAGGGTATGCTTTTTTATGGATCTTACATGTTTGAATATATAGCTTTGACTTTAGGATCGTGATTATGCCCTTTGTAAGGTCTTGAAAATTCTTTGGTTACTTGGCACAAGTAGAATTCATGCCTTTCTTGAGGTGTTACAGATTTGGTGTTCGTTTATGGAGGTCTTATGAGTTCGAGGTCGCCTCATGGAGGCCTTACATTTTTTATCATTTCCACATGGAGGGCTTTTGGGTTCGAGGTTGCCTACTTGGGGTTTTATGGCCTCGAGTTTTTGATAGTTTAATGGGGTGACAGTAGGTGTCAGTCCCCAAGACATCGAAAGCTTTTTGGCTCTAGGGCCGTTCCTTGTAAAACTTAACGTTGCCTCATTGAGGGCTTCTGGACTCGAAGTTTCCGACCCGGAGGTCTTATGGCTTCGAGTTTTTTTATTTCAGTTCCCGAGTGTTCGGGAAGTTTCTGGCCCTGGGGCCATTTCTTGTAAAAAATAGCAAACTTTTTTGAAGCACGAAGCATTTTGATAGTAAAAGATACTCCTTTGATTACTTGGTACAAGTATACATATTTTGTCGTCGAGCGTTCACTTATTCTATGCGGACACAGTTCATTTGACTGATTGGCCCGATATATTATTTTTCTATCGAGACCCTCTTTGGCTCATCTTGATTTCTCCAGGGAGGGATGCCCGCCAGTATTTGAGGTTGATTGAAGAGAAGCCTTGAATACTTGTTAAGTTCTCCTTAGGTGGAATATAGATGTTGCCTCGTTAAAAACTTGCCAGTAAAACCCTTCTTGGGATAAAATTTGATCGAAGGAAAAGAGTGCAACGCATGCTTTACATGTCCTCAAGCTGGAAGGTGCTTCGATTTTTCAAATCGGACACCTGCACGTGGGTTAGTGTAAGACATAAATAAAAAGGGAGACGATTATACCTTAGTAGTGATGGCGCTTCGAGCCTCGATATGGTTCAACTGCTTACTCCGGGGATGTAGTATGGTCCTTTGCATATTCACTCAAGTGTAGCCGAGAATGTAGCTTTTAGTTGCCACTTCTCTGTTCGCTTATCCTTTGGGTCCTTCGATGTTGAAAGTGTTGATATCGGTGCCACATCGTGCACTGCGAACATCTCTCTTGCTTCATGCTGCTCCCCGTATACGATTTTTATTCCGTCCTTCATTGGAAACTTCATCATTTGATGAAGGATTGATGGTACTGCTCTCATGCAGTGTATCCACGGCCTTCCGAGAAAGGCATTGTACCTCATGTCTTTTTAGATAGCATGAAACTTGAAATTTAGGGTTGTGCCGGCCACGCTGACCGGGAGTGTGATCTCCCCTTTTGTTGTCTCGCTTGCCATATTGAATTCGTTAAAGACTCAAGAGGCGGGCATGATCTGGTCGAGCAGTTTGAGTTGCTCCACCACCCTCGACTTGATAATGTTGGTCGAGCTACCTGGATCCACAAGCACACGTTTAATTTGAAATATATTCAGAAGAAAAGAAATTACCAATACGTCATTATGAGGCTGATATAGGGCCTCGATGTTCTCTTCGCTGAATGTGAAAGCATCCTCGGGTAGTAACCTCGAGTTCGTTTTTCCCTGGTGATGGATATTTTTGTTCGTTTGAAAATGGGTTCCTATGTGATGTCGATTCCTTCAATGATCATATGGATACATGTCATGGCTCTTTTATTTCATTTTTCCTGTTTGCCTCTCTTTCCCGAAATTGATTTTGGCTCGGTCGCTGATGAAATCTCGAAGGTGCGCTTTGTTGATTAGTCGGGCTACTTCTACTAAGAGTTGTCTGCAATCTTCGATCATATGATAGTGTGTGACATGAAATTCACACACCAGGTTAGGGTTCCTTTGCCACCCGATGTCTTTGATTTTACATATGGCTGATATGACGTCCAAAACATCAATGTTGAAGTTGTACTCAAATAATCAGGGTGCCTCCATCGGTCCTACGTGTCTGTCGAATTCGGCTCTGCTCACGAGTCCCTGAGGATTCTGACCTTGATCTGTCCTTCGGTCATTTCGGGGTATGTTATGCCTTGGGTCGTTTCTTCGATCTTCAATGTACGGTTGGTACCTTTCCTTGTTTGGCCTTGGTTCCTTTGCTAGGAGCCTGCTAGGATACACTGAGCCCGAGGGGGCTGCTAGTTGTTGTCCTTGACCCTAAACTTTGATTGATATCGATTGTGAACATCCGCCCAAATCACGGCGGGATATTCAACCAAGTTCTGTTTTAGCTGTTTCGAAGTTATCGAGCTTCGTTCGTTCAAACCTTGAGTGGAGGCCTGTACTGCCCAATCATCAGAGACTGGTGGTAATTCCATTCGCTCCATTTGAATGCAAGATACAAACTCCCGTAGCATCTCGTTTTCTCTCTGTTTGATTTTGAAAACGTCAGATTTCCTTATAGCAACCTTGATGGCACCAGCATGTGCTTTTATAAAGAACCTGCCAGCATAGAAAATGAGTCTATCGAGTTAGGGATAGGTTTTGATACCACATCATGGCTCCTTTTGAAAGTGTTTCTCCGAATTTTTTCAACTGGACGGATTCAATTTTGTCGTCATTTAGGTAATTTCCTTTAACATCACAAGTGTATGTAGTGATGTGCCCGTTGGGGTCTGAGGTCCCATTGTACTTTGAAAGATCGGGTATTCTGAATTTCTTCGGGATGGGCTTCGGAGCAGCATTCGATGGGAATGGCTTTTGTACGAATTTCTTTGAATCTACACCTTCAGAATCGAGGGTGTGTCTGGGATCTGATCGACCCTTGAATTGTAGGTCTCCATCTTTTTGTCATTGGCTTCCATCTTTTTTTTGCCCGATTCAATCCTCTTTGTGAGGTCCTCGGTCATCTTTATAATAGCAGGGTCGGTTGCTGACCCATTGTTGCTCGATCTTTTCGGTACCTGTTCGGCTTGAGGAGCCATTTCCGATGCTGCTGTGCTTAGATTTTTTTGTGGCTTTGCACTTGAGCAATCTCCATTTGTTGTGCTTATAACATTTCGAAATGACTTGGAGCATGAATCCTCCTTCTTCCACTCCTCGTGCTTCTTGGCCTCCGGCCTGGTCTTCCCTACGTCTATTCCTTATTGGGCATGCGCCCGCTCCCGTATTTAGTACGTTGTAGGAGTTGTTATCATCTGGCTCTATGTTTGGTACTCCCTCAGGGTCCTATGCCATTATTTTCTCCATGTTCTTCACTGCTGTGAAGAGGTGAATTTTATGTGCTAGACTTGATTAATCCTGAAATCAAAGAATCTTTGACAAGAAAAAAGTATGAAGAGTAACGTATGTTATCAGAGAACTAGCACCAAAACAATCTCTATTATTTTTAGCCACACGGTGGCGCCACATTATTTATCTTGAAAATATTAATTACAATTAAATTTAATTTTGTGGTTCTAAAAATATGTATTTTATTTTTATGCCAGTTGTAAAGCGATAGATGCTAAGTGTGAGTTAGGAAAGTGAGATAAGAGTTTGAGGATTGAATATTATGCAAACCGAAAGATTACGAATCGGGGTCTCGGACCGGCATAAGCTGTGCCTCGAGGTTGAGCTAATGAGCTCGACTGGAGATGATAAATGAAGGACAAACACTTCCAAGGGCCTCAATAATAGCTCTTTATGATCAGTGATGGGTAATAAATGAGGAAACAATCAATAAAACACAATGAATGTAAGCAATAAATCAAAAGAATGACAATTGAGAATGTTTAAATTAGAGAACAGAGAATGTGCTTGTTCTTTTATTAAATATCATGTGTCTTACAAATGATAAGGGTCCCGTTTATATAGGTGGGGGAATACCAACATAGTACATGTGCATTTATTTCAAAGATATGCGAATGGTACATCTATTTAATGTCATGGTACGGATTTGTACTAGTCTAGTAGACCTATTCAGCTCTAGCCACGCGCCTTGGGAATTTCCCTCTTCTCCGTCATAGCCACCGATTTTGCGCTGCCCCCAGGTCGAACATAGGGAACCCTCGGGGTCGAACCTCGAGCTATGCCTTGAGCCTTCTAGAGACGGGCAACGGAGTGTCATAATGATCATAAAATTGGACAATTCAATTTTAGCCATACACAACTAAATAATTGAATTAATAACCAAGTGAATTCGAGAGACTCACTTGAACATTAGAAGTGGATTATCTAGAGATACCAAACATTTGTCTTGCACCTATTCTATCAACCCTATTTTCTCCCCATTGATATCTTACTTTGCCTATTACTTGAGTTGTTTGTCACTAGTCAATAGGTTAGACTCTTAGTTAATTTTAGTTTAAATCACATAAATCTCCATTGTTGATCATCTTGAATATCAATTGAGCTATAAACTACGAAAATACTATTTAAATTCAATCCATGTGGATACGATATTATAATTTACTATATTCGACTAGCGAGCTATTTTAGTGTGTGTTTTACACTCATCAAATATTGGCCCAAAGTGGACAATATCTCACCATGTTAAGAGTATATTTGGGCTGTTATAACCCTACAACTGGTATCAGAGCCCATGTTCAGTGGGACGAGTATTGAGATGGAAAAGTGATAATGCGGGCCGGTGCGCACACACGAAGAAGCTAGTTGCTGGCTTCGGTTACCATAATACTATAACAATATGAGTGGCTCACAGTGAATCTCTAAAATTGACCCTTGAATCGTGGCAATGAGTCACATGGAACTTAGTTCGAGGGGGAGAGCCGTGAGTCGTTGTAGTGAGCCACGTGGAACATAGTTCGAGGGGGAGATTGTTAGGAGTGCTAACAAAGTCCCACATTGATAGCTGAAAAGATTTAGAGCCTTCACATAAGACGTAGGGATCTCTTAATGGTGTGAGACTTTTGGGAAAAACCACGTGGGCTTGGCCCAAAGCTGAAAATATCACACAATGTATCAGAGCCAATGGTTTGGCGGGACTATGGATATGACGGAGTGTGGCATGGGGGCCCGGTCCTTTGTCCGTCTACGAGGTTTATGACCTTTACCCGTAGATTTAAAGATGTATACACAACCTTTGGGCTTCGGTGACCGCAAATACTCAAGATCATGTGAGTGACACATAGTTAATCTCCAAATTAGCCCATAAATAAAGAAAATCGTGCGGGCTTGATCCAAAACATATAATATCATACCATATTAAGAGTATCTTTGGGTCTTCTGGCCCAACATATATATATATATATATATATCAGCTCAAGACAGAATTTTCTCGTATAATATTAGTGGCATGCAGGACTTCCAATGAGATGTGTTGCATCAGTATTTGCTTCTGTCCTTGTTGGGGGGTTTGGGGTGGGGGGGAGGTTGTTCATGGTATCAAACCTTTCCACACTTTGAGACCCCAGCTTGTGTTAAAAGATCCTATTTCTTGATTCAATCTCATTACTTGTGTAATGTCTCCCAAATTAACATGGAAATATGATGTTCTATAGACAATATAATACCTAACATGTTTGTCCGAAAACTAATACTACATCTTTAACACTGTTCCTATGTATCAAAATTCTAGCTATTTGTAACTGGTGAAAATTTGATGGTTCATTTTGAACCTTTTGCCATCTACTTAAATTCTTGTCATGGATGATAGCGCTAGAAATCCGTAAGTATTAGTGGTGGTAACCATAAGTGCAATCTACAAGAATGAAGAGAAAAGTAGTACTAGTACACAAGATGAACCTATCTATAATCTTAACATTGAAATTGATGTCAAAAATGTGAAGAATCATTATATTATGCTGAATTAAGTTTTACAATCAAATAGGTAACAAAACATTTCCCTTTTGCCTTTTCTATTGAACGAGTTAAGTACATAAGTACAATACCCTTACCCCAGAAAGAATTTCTTTCCAAGGAAAGAAGCATTTAATGCCAAAGTCTTGGCACAAAAAAGAATTCTGTTAGCGAATCACTTTATTCTATCAAACATTTACAAAGAGCCAGCTTCCAACCCCTCCATGCAAGGAACTATATGTAGTACTAACTAATTAACTTTCCTTGGTAATACTTTTTAAACATCCGATATTTTACAGTGACAAAAAATAAGGAAACCTCTTCTTCAGTCCCCCGTCGTGCAGCCATTTCCACGACGTGATCCTAGAGCAGAAGGTAAGTCTCCGATGGCTGTTTCATCTGCTGCTTGGCTTGCTGTTGGGACCAGTAAGCATGGGCAGTGAGGACTCTGTCCAAGAGCTCCTGTGGCACGGGCTCGCCCCTCCTTTGCTGAGGAGATATTCTTGCTGTGTGCACCAGAGTTTTCCATTTATCCTGATAACAGCCGTCAATTAAACTCAACGTCATGTGATTACTATGTGTATCAAGATTCAAGAGGATGGCTCGTGACTATTTTATTTCTCCTTTCCAGGTCATTCACAGATGATTTTGTTAAGCATTGGAGATGTAAAGGAAATTACATACAAGATGCATGCAAGTACGCCACTTTAAAAACCAAATGATTTCTTAGCTGCTTGAAGAAGCAACAAATGGATAAGACTCCTCAGACTGTAAGATTAGTCATGCTAAGAATGAACTAACTAATTAAGAAAGCAAAGCCTAAAAATCGAAATGGGAAGAGAGATCCCAGCAGGCAAGACAACAATTGGCAGGACTGTGCGATGTTAGATAGCAAGAGACAGTGACAAATGTTATACCTTCAAATCGACATAAGTTCTATGTTTGGCATTATCAAAAGCTCGCAGTTTCACATCACGCCATCTGCCAAACAACAAAGCAAATCAGAAGTCTGCATCCCCACCCACGTTTTA
>MU710795.1:87047-98601 GCA_026770625.1 Nicotiana glauca | reverse complement strand
GGCGGGACTTGGGGGGAGGGGGAGGGGGGGAGTTTGGGTGAAGATATTAATGAAATTTGATAGATTTATGAGTTTTTTTGAGATCCCCAGAGCTGTAACTCGTTGTACAGATACATAGCACCCACTTAGTGCTCTTTTGTGAAGAAATACCCTTATTTATAATAAAAGTCAATAATAATCTAGAATCCCATACACAGCATAGCTCATTTCAGCACTAATTATGGTTATACTGAACATACCTTCCTGTTCCAAGCTTCTCAACAGCTTGAACAAGTGCTTCAACTTCCGCAACAGAAAAAGGTCTACGGATTCGACGCTGTGTGGCCTCAGATCGCTTGGGCTTCCGTAATGGAACTACGGCCAAGGTTCCTGCATTTACCGCAGTTATTGGAACCAATGCTCTTGAATTTGCAGAAATTTTCTCCAATGCCGCATAATGAGGAGATGGAGCAGAATCACGATCACTTTCAACAAAATTATTCAAACTTGTTCCTGTATGATCATCAGATCTCCCCTGCTGAATGCCAGTAATAGCAGGAGATAGGCACCTGGTGATATATATAGTGCAAAATCGTTATCTAGCATGTTTCTAAGAAGGCGTAGTTTCCAAAATAAAGTTCAAAAAATTGAACACACAATAAGCTCCTGCACATTTCCACAAAAGAAGGAGTACTAGCAAAAATTGAAAACACTAGAACATATAGAAACAACCCACCAAGAGTAGGAAGAAGTTATGGACTTCTAATTTCAAAATAACTGCAGGCATATATTTAGCCATATAACTTGCTGTTAAACTGAAGTAACAGAATAAGCTCTATAATAACAATGGCTACGGTCCTAATACCCATCAGAGGTCGATAAATAGAATACCTTGTTAGCGGTTGAGGTGTATCACTAGGAAGGACACAAGAACGACAATCTGGACCAAGAGGTCGAGAAGCTTGAATGTGATTGGGCTCCAGTGAAAAGCCCAGAGCATCAAGCCTGTAATCATGAGAAATTCCAGTCTGCAATAAGGTTTTGTTATCATCTCTAACCTTCTTACCCTGAAAAACCACACCGATACGTAGTCCACCGCCAAGTATAGCAGTCACTGCTTCCATTACGGTCCTCTGCAAAATATTATGAGCATGAATAGTGCTTTTCCAAACTGACATTAAAAAAACAGAAAATGTAGCATGACGCAGAAAAATGATGATAGAAACTGATTGAGGAAGGTGAATTAGTATTTGAAGGTAACACTTTCACATGCCTTTAAAGAACCAACAGTTGCATTTTCTGGAATCTCGACAAAAAGCTCAGGAACCCTGAAGGATTTGATTCTAAACTTAACTGCGTGAAAGGAAAAACATTCCCATATTAGAACCTCTTCAAATGAGGGAGTCAGCAATACAAGAGAATTCACGTGATAACTCCAAAAGAAGGCTCTCTCACCACAGGAATCACTATGCTTGAAGGATGCACGACCTCCATTGAAAACTGACGTCCCAGCTGCTGCACCGCCTGTCAGAGTTGATATGCAGAGGTAAATAAGTATCCATAAGGATCGAAACATACACACATTTATGCACGCAAGTAAAAACTGAGTCATGTCCATGTTGGTGCATGAAAGGCATAAACTGTGAAGCGAACAAACCTCCCGAAGATGCTTTACTATAATCGGAAGCATTTCCATGTAACTCACTTGTTGGAGAACTACAAATTCCATCGGTACTCATCTCTCCATCAGAAAAGAAGGAGCCACATTTGAAGAGCTTTCTTTTCTTGAAAGGAAAATCCCTCTGAGACCTTTGGTGCTTGTAGGCACTGTTTCTGTTGTGGTAAGCATGCATTGTTTTCCCACCTGGAAAAATCCTCCTCGTGTCAAACCCCAGAGCAAGTGAATATGAAGGGTTGCAAAAACAACAAACACTTACCAGTATTGGCATGCCCCTCATTGTCAGATTTTAGATTTTCTTCCCAATATTTGGAAGCTAGTAACTTCTTAATTGGGCGATCTCGTACACGTGGTGCTGACCCAGAGGCCTTATTTGGGGTGCTTGGTTGAGTGCACCCAGAGTTTTCGTCATCATCTCTATTATCTAACTTTACATCATTCCGGATCACCGGAAAGGATCTACAAGGAGCAGGATACGGAGACAAAGATAATTTTACACTATCATCTGAAGTAACAAGTAATGTTGAAGGTTTCTTATCCCAAACATCAGGGAACTCTGAACTGGAAATTGCAGCCCCATTACTTGCAGAAACTTTAGCATTATTTGAAAGCTCAATTTTAATCTGTTTATCACTTTCTGTGTCTAATGTACAACTTGAAAAGACTCCATGTTCCTCCTCTCTGCTTTCACCATTTACAAATTGTTTAGCAAAGGGGAACTTCTCTAAGCAATCAGAACTCATAGTGACAGATGCAGGTCCAGAGATGGTATCATTTTGAGCATGTGGCAGTTCACTTAAAGAACGATTTACAACTGGAGCTTGTGAGACAAGCTCAGAAATGAAGAACCCCCGCTCATAACAACTTTCAGCATAAGATTTTTCTTTTATCTTCTCATCTTTCACAATTGCATTTTGCTCCTTCCCTCTAGCAGAACTCGTAGAATCAGGCGAGCTCTCTCCCTCCCCCAATAACTTGCCAGCTACAGTAGCTAACAAGTCAAAGGGACATGTTCCATCGCCATCAGCTTTCCTCCTAATAATACCCCTTCTCTAGAAAAATTGACAGGGAAAAAAGACCAGTGTAAGTGCCTCAATAGCAGACGAATATACTTATAAGGTAAAATAGTGGATCTGAAAAGCGAGATTACCCTAGTCGATCTGGTAGCTCGAGGTATAGGAGGCACCTGATAGCCATTGAATCCATAGTCTAACCTCTTCTGCAACACCATATCTCAGAAACCATCCCAAGAAATATCCAGCGAACACAAAAAAACAGCAGTATTTTTACAGTATAAAAACTTGATGCTACACAACTCCTGTGGTCAGCTGAACCACATAGTCTAACAAAGAAGAGCCCTGCAAAATCACAAGCATTATAATTCGAGACATTTAAGCAAAAATAACATTAAGTTAAATCATAAATTAAGTGATGCTCAAAATAAAATTTAAAGTGAAACAAAAGAATCCTAGAGTTGGAATCCTCTTAATTCAGGGAAAAAGGTAAAAGAATAGAATCATCACTGTTTGATAAAGCACCAGATGCCAGTAAAGAAACAAATCCTACAAAACTAGCACCTTGTATTGCAGAACTTTATGCCAAACTCACCCTCATGATCATAATCTTCGTTTATTGATACTTAAATGCTGATTATCAACCAACATATTAGGGATGATCAACTAAGATCTGATATATTTAAATCATATCTAAAGTTGTTGGCACCCCCTAAGTTGTGCTAGATTTCGGAGTAAATGAAAGCTTCCCATCTTAGATACACAGTTCAAACTACACCTTTAAATCACGATTCGGTGCTTGATCGGGAGAAAACTGAATGATGTCATAATCCTAATCCAACATGCAATGAGCAGGTAAATAAGTAGGGACATTAAATAGGATCCTTATCGCAATCAATGACAAAAGTAAAAGCTATTTCCAATCCACATTCGGTGAAATAGAAATTACTTGGAGTTGCTAGATCTCAATGATTTTCAAGGTTTTCCTCTCCATTAAATAGAGAAAAAGGAAAAACAAGTTTAAGACATGCGGTGTGATATAGCCAGTGCCAGATCAGCAAAACAAGACTGCAAGAAACATCTAAACCAAAATGCCGATAGAAGAAACATAAAAATATGAAGTTCCAACATGACATGTTTTGTGATCAGTCGGAATAAAGGATATACATGAATTAAACCAGTGGTATTAGTCACAAAACCCGGTGTTATGCATCTGACTAGAATATATTCATTAAAAGAAAATGCACAATACATAGAACCCTCTACTTCCTTTGTTTAAAGGATAGAGAGAGCATTAAAGGATAAAGTAAATTATTGCAAATTTAAAAAAGGGAATACTAAAAACTAAAAAAAAAAAATGCCCAAAACCCAGACACCACCAACAAGTACCCTAACATCAGATCAACCAAACTAAACAAAGGGAAATATAGATATATCCAATCCAACGGACCCTGAATTTCAAAGAAGGGACCCCGAGTGAAAAAAAGAGAGAAGCTTTTGGACGTTAAATTCTGAAAATAGCAGCCCCTACTTAGATCCAAGAGATGAGGATAGAATTTAAAAGTGCACCAAAAAGTTTTCTGAATTCAGAGGAAAGGTAAAAAGTTGAAAGTTGAGAATTCCAAGAATGCTCTGTTTGTCACGGAGAAACCTCAAAAGAAAAAAGAAAAAAAAACACCAAACAGTAAAAATTTACCATGTGCATTCTGAAAACGGACAGTCTCTTCAAGATTTTCTCTCCAACCAAACCAAGTTCTGAACCAAAGATCATAACTTTATGAATTTGGGAACAAACCAAAAAACAAAAAAGAACAACCCCGCCTTAAAACAATCAAATTTACGTCTAAAGTCACCACAATTTCCATTCAAATCCAAGAATCGCCCATGAAAAGACAAATTCCCGTAGAATTTAAAAGCAACAAGATAATTCAGGAGCAGAAAATTCAACGGAGAAATAAAAAAAGAGATCACGAAAATAATATACCCTGTAATGATGAACCATCCAATGTTTTGTTTGTTGTACATGGCCTAAGAAAAACCCTGAGAAATAAACCACCGGCATGTATGTCTTAAACCCCCACTTCTTTATACAAGTTACTGGCGCTAACGGTAAAAGCCCCATAGATGCACTGCCAGTACCAGGTTTCTGTCTCACAAACTACCTTAAGACCCGGTTACTCGACAACTGGTGGGCCCATATCCTCCCTGCCAGGTTGGCCGTACATGCTGCCACGTGGAACAACATTCGGATCAACTGCTCATCGATAAAAACGTTGAGTCACGAACCTATGGTATTTTCTTTGAATTTTGTGTTTTAACTATCATTTTATTTTATTGTCGCATATGGGGCTATTTATTTATTTATTTTTTTTTTTTTTTTGAGTTTTAAACTTCCGTACTTGGAAGTTGTTTAATTTTTCTTGCTAGCTAGTGTTTTAAATTACTCAGATGAAATATGACTAAAGCATGTGCAATTTAATAATATACTCTGACTAATTGGATTAAGCGTTCCAAACTTTGAAGAAAGTCCAAGAAAAGATTAGATGAAATTAGTAGTATTCTAATTCTATAAGTATCAAAATCAGAAAGGTTCATTCATTTATCTATTACTCCTATAGTATATACGATCAAGTAATAAAATAAATATATGAGTACATATTAATCAATAATGTTAATTTTGATAAAATTTATGCAAAAGATGTGTGTCATGCATTTTGGTTTCTTTAAGTAGTTATATCCTACGAGCAAAATGGTCATAGATCTAGTCCACGGGGCTCAATAATATTGGAGGCCTAAAGCCAAAACTTAAGAAGGTGTAAGGAAATCGCATTAGTACTGTGACAACGGTTGGACAATAGACACGATTAATTTAGATATCAAGAAAAAATTGTATGGTCTTAACAAATTTCTTTCAAGGTTTTAAGTTTTCTTTTTAGTGTTCCACAACATAACATTGTCTAATATTCTAAAATTTTGAGTTAAATTATTCAAATGTTCATATCTACTAAAATATTTGATTACTAGAACCAATGTAGGGTAATGAATTAAAATGTTAATATTTTGTTAACTTAAGAAAATCTTACTACGGGTTTTAAGTTCAAACCCGTAGTATGGTCTTAAATACACAATTCAAATCACGATTCGATGCTTGATTGGGAAAAAATGAATGATGTCATAATCCCAATCTAACGTGCAATGAGAGGGTACATAAGTAGGGATATTAAATAGGATTCTTATCGTAATCAATGACAAAAGTAAAAGCTATTTCCAATCTACATTCGGTGAAATAAAAATTACTTGGAATTGGTAGATCTCAATACTTTTCTAGGTTTTCCTTTCCAATAAATAGAGAAAAAGGAAAACCAAGTTTAAGACATGCAGTGTGATATAACTATTACCAGATCAACAAAACAAGAATGCAAGAAACGTATAAACCTAAATGCTGACAGAAGAAACATAAAAATGTGAAGTTCTAACATGACATATTTTGTGATCAGTCAGGATAAAGTATATACATGAATCAAACCAGTGGTATTAGTCATAAAACCTGGTCTTATGCATCTGACTAGAAAATATTCAATAAAAGAAAATGCACAATATATAGAACCCTCTTACATATTTATGGGACAGAGAGGCATTTTCGCCCGAGGATAAAGCAAATTGTTGCAGAGTTAAAAAAAAAAGGAATACTAAAAACTAAAAAAACCCGCCCAAAATCCATACAGAATAACACCAGAAATGTGATCATGAATGCCACCAAACACCCCCACCAACCCCCAAACAAGTACCATAACATCAGATCAACCAAACAAAACAAAAGGAAATATAGATATATTCGTTGGCCCGAATTTTAGAGAAGGGACTCCAAGTGAAAAAAAAAAAGAGAAGATACGATCAAGCAATAAAATAAATATAAGAGTACATATTAATCAATAATGTTAATTTTGATAATTTATGCAAAAGATATGTGTCATGCATTTTAATTTATGCCTTGGCAGCAAACACTCATTTTTTAAAAATCCTTTTAAAGAGTTGTTTATACCTATTGGTTTCATAGACAAAAACAAATTAACACAACAAAGTTACGTACGTCTTGAAGTTGTTATATCCTACGAGCAAAGTGGTCATATACCTAGTCCACGGGCGGCTCAATGAAATTGGAGGTGTAAAGCCAAAACTTAAGAAGGTGTAAGGCCTCAATGAAATTGGAGACCTAAAGCCAAAACTTAAGAAGGTGTAAGGAAATCGTATTAGTAATGTGACAACGGTCGGACAAAAAGACACAATTAATTTAGATATAAAGAAAAAATTGTATGGTTTTAGCAAATTTCTTTCGAGGTTTTAAGTTTTCTTTTTAGTGTTCCACAACATAACATTGTCTAATATTCTAAAATTTTGAGTTAAATTATTCAAATGTTCATATCTACTAATAAAATATGTGATTACTAGAACAAATGTAGGGTAATGAATCAAAATGTTAATATTTTGTTAACTTAAGAAAATCTTACTATATAAATAATTATAATTAATAAAAAATATTTTGGGGCCTTTGTCTCTTGGGGGCCTAAAGCAGAAATTTTAATGGTCTTACCATAGAGCCACTCATGTCTAATTCCATGTCTCATATATTTTATTTACGTCTAAACTGAATCGTGAATATCCTTTTATTTTTTATGGGATCTAGATTCATATCATTTGAGTAATAGTATAGTTTATTTTAAAAATTCGAGTTAATAATTGCACGATAATTAATCTTAAGAAATACACTTCAATCAAGTGACAGTTACAACGTTTAAGGACAAAGTTTGTTTGTCGTCTTGTAGTGGACGGCTGTTGACACTTGACACACATGTCCGATTTAGACAAAAGATAGAGAAAAACGGACTAACCTTAAATTCTTATCCAAAATAAAAAAGAAGCAAAGGTGGTAGTGAAAAGGAGAAAAATTACCGATGATTGAGGATTAAGGGTAGTTTTTATTGGGTTTTACATTTGAGTTCGACTTGTTGGGAGGTATTGTAGTAAAAGAAGGGTAGGTAAAACCTGGCTGAAAAAATTGAAAGGGCGAGGTGTGTGTTTAGGACTTTTAAATTGGAAAAAAAAAATCTTTTGCCCTTTATTCGATAAAAGAGTGTCTCACTACTATTCTATAAGTCCCACTAATTTATTAAAGGCTTTATTGTGGGTTTTCTTTTTTCGACTTTTAGGGGGTTTGTTTTCATTAACATTTTCTTGTTCATTCATATTTTTTTCTTTTTTCTTTCGACAGAAGAAGAAATTAATAAATGGTTAATTTAGAGTGAAGTTACAACAGTTTGATTACGTGTTACACGTAATTTAGTTTATGCACACACGCTTGAAATGGAAATACTCCTATATAATTATGATAAATTCTAGAAACTGTAAATTACATTTCCCTCAAAGATATAGCGTACTACTTTGCTTGGTTACAGAATAATTTAAGCGCAAACACATGAAAAAAAAAAAGAAGTAACTATTTGCACTTTGGAGACACACAATGTTACTAGATTATGAATAAATTAAAATAGAAAATTACATTTTCTTCTAATTATTATGTATCTTTTACATGATTAGTTATCAAGGTCCAGGGGCGGCCCGACAAATTTTGTGGCCTAAAAACAAATATTATGAGGGGTCTTATTTTTATGAACTCTACTTTTCAACTTTTTATAGATGCAAAATTATTAATAATGTTCTTATAACCAATTTCTCGTATTAAGGCTTTCTTAATAACCAATATAGCTAATTCATTTAATCTCTCTTGAGATATTGTTGATCTTAGCTAAGATTTTATCAATTTTAATTTTGAAAAAACTTCTTTCTGCTGAAGCAACTGTAATAGGAGTTATCGACATTATTCTATAAGCAATATAGGCATTTGGAAAAGAATCAAATCTTTTTATTTGGTTGAGTATATCAATTAAACTGTTATCTTCTAATTGTACTATTTTTCTTAACACTTCTAATTCAGAAAATAAATCTAAACCATCAATATTAGATTGATTATTATGCTTCCAGGAACATTTAAGGCATATTTTTTTTTACAAATTTCCATTATCTAGCGATCTCAGTAATTTACCGCTAAATAGAAAAGCAAATTTTTTTTCATATACTTTGAATTGTTCAAATCTATTTTTGAAGTGAATAAAATAGCCTTGTCTGCTATGTATAAAAGGTAATCTACTCTAAAAGACTCTTCGAGAGATTTTGAGATTTCATTATCAACGTCCTTATCAAATTGTTTCTTCCTATATAACATACATTTCTTACGAAATTTGAGTTTGATATTCATTTCAAATATAATTTCTTTCGCAAAAATTATAGTGGTTGCAAATATTTCTTCTGTATTTATTAAAGAAAAAATAAAATATTTTTACTTCATATAACTTTTTGTAAAGATATATATAGCTTATTAAGTGTAACAAAAAATGCTCCCATAAATGTGAGGCCTAAAGTAGTTGCTTTAGCAACCTTAGGGAAGACCGCCCCTGTTAAGGTCCAATAATCACTTAGATAGTCGATCTCACCTTTCACCACGTAAACGGGGTTCAAATATGTTAAAGTTGTACATCTTTCTCCTTTCAATTGGATTATCGCGTCTTTCCCTTTCTATGTGGATTAAAATATGCTTTCTAGATCAGTCGATTTTTACTTTTGTCTCATACATTAAAAGACATTTTATACCAGATTCGGGTTTGAGAGATTGAGAGACAACAACCATTTTCAACATAAAAAAGAAGAGATGGTGTGCATATTTTTCTAAAAAAAAAAATTAGCTTGAGCAACCAATCTAAACGTCGATTTCCTTTTATATTTAGTTGGATCGAGCTAAAATTTAAACTGAGAGTTTTTAATATTGTTATACCCCATATTTTCGTACGTAAGAGTATATCATAAGTCAATTATTGTAAGCTCATAAATGAGATTGTCTTTAAAAATACATAAAGTAAGTTAATCTTGTTACCTTGGAGGTAACAAATATTTAAGGTCATGAATAACAAGTACCAAGAGTGTCGGAAGGCTTAGAAGCTAAACGAATTGAAGAAAATAAGTTTGGTAAAAAAAGACGACAAACGAGGAAAGTTATAACATATACTTTTAGGATGAGACTAGGGTTCTTAATATTATAAGGAGGTTATGTTATGATTTTTTTTTTGTCGTATGATAGTCGTGTGTTATGTTTTTAAGTCAAGGAAGTTGTGAAACAAAAGTTAGCAAAGGTCATCACATGTTACATTCATAAACGTGGTGAAAATTAAGTCAAATGTAGCTGTGATTTTCTCCATATTTACTTTGAATTATAGGATGATCCACCTACCAAATTGAAGATCTACTAGTCTAGTTTATAACCCATTAAACCGTTTGTCAATAAAATGTCGGAGTAGAGATATTCGCATTTTTGCGAGACTACGCTATGCAGCTCTCTATGGGACCCACATAGGCGGTTTAAATATATTGATATATATAAGACGTCTCAACCCCGTTTTTATTCCTTTTCGATATCATCAGACCCTAGACACTTAAAAACACTCTGTAAAGGTTCTCTCATGATCCATGACCCAAACAAAGGGCAAACAACACAAATCAAGTATCGAAAATCTTGTCGCGCTACTAAGTTTCTTGTTCTTCTTGTTGTTGTTACTGAGTTTTGGGTGGTTCCAACTCGTGTGGAAGGTTGTTTTAAGTTGTTTAAGTTCTGTAAAATACTCCCACATGGTTTTCATATCGACCCTAGGTTATTTCAAGTCTTGCAAATGGATTACACCATATTTCAACATCAAAAGTTAGTTCTAGTGAAGAATAACACCTCTTTAAGGTTGTGTTGTCATTTAGGATAGTTGTAGGCTGTGTATGGCTGGAATTTCAAGTTGTTACTACTGTCTAATGTGATTATAACAGCCTAACAATTTTACTTAAGCTTGCTTGTATGTTGGTTAGGTTGTTCGGAGATAAACTACAAGATAATACTTTGATTATCTTAAGTCACTTCTATGGTGTTGTATTGCCATTGAGGGCTGTTGTAAGATAAATATAACTTGGATTTTGACTTGAAGCTATTGTAGGAGGTATGTGTATTGTGTTCTTGTATGTTCTTAAGGTTATCTTGATGTTGATTAAGTTAAATGGTGAACTAGACATGAACTAGTGAATAAAGTTGCTAATTGAGATAGTTGGATTTGTTAATTTTTTCCTTTGTTATAAATATATGGTATAAGGATGGAATCATCGATGAATTACTTCATTATCATGGTAATGATTCTATTAGGTTAATGTAAGAAGTCTATAAGGGGTGATATGGGTTATAGGGATTCCAATCAGGGCTTGCCGCTTGTCATGAAGTAGTTGTGATTTGTTGTTGTTATATAATGTCCTATTATTGATATTAATATGTTGTTGGATTTCTTTGGTTGTCATTGTTGATATATGGTATTGGAGGAGGCCCTTGTTACATGGGAGATGCTGCCCGAATTTACGAAAACAAACTACTAGCTTAAGTTACAGACTTAGCCTTTGTTCAGCACTGATTTTGAATCTCCTTATGCTATGATAGATTGAGTTGAATTGCTTGAAGAGTTGCTTGAAAGGTATTAAGGACTCAACGTATTTAAGGTATGTTAAGACACTTCCTTATTTCTTTTGGCATGATCTTAAGGGAAACAAACATAAACGATACGATATTTCATAACGGATCTACTCCTAGCAACTAAGATTGTCCATGTTGTTCTTTTCCTATAAAATTATTCTAAGCATTTATGTATGATGCTTGAATTCTATTGAGGTTCAAATTGATGGTATGGTGTCCATAACGTTAATAGAAGGTGCAATGACTATACGTTATCCCGAAAGGTTTAGAACATGATTT
>MU710795.1:0-85384 GCA_026770625.1 Nicotiana glauca | reverse complement strand
ATATATATATATATATATATATATATATATATATATATATATATATATATGTATCTACTTTACTCGACTGAGCCGCACTATAGTCGGTCGGGTACGACACCTATTGTGCAACCACTGGTCAGCTGGATTTTATCGAGCTCTACATGGCCGGGTACGATTTTACCGAGCCTTATGGTGGCTGGGTACATTTTTACCGAGTCCTCTTCAAGGCCGGGTATGATATGATGATGATGATGATGCCCACAAAGGTGTATGTTTTTAAAAGTATATATGTATATATTAATCATGCATTTCATGTTAGTCGCCCTCAGAGGCACTCAGATGTTACATGTTGCATCTTCTTTATGTCTCTTTACATTACGCTTTTTATTTATGCCTTTTTGCCTTACATACTCGGTACTTTATTCATACTAATGTCCATTTTGCCCGGGGACGCTAAGTTTCATGCCCGCTAGTCCCGATCGACAGGTTAACAGTTGTCCTAGTAGGTTATCAGCTCAGCGAAAGGTGTTGGTGCACTGCACTTGTGTCAGAGTTACCTATTTGGTTAGTATGATTTGAACAAGTATTGACTGTTATGGCGGGTCCTTGTCCTGACCTTTTTGATGTTTATGTACTCTTAGAGGCTTGTAGACAGATGCCATATATATGGATACTTGTATGGCCTTAACGGCCAATGTTTTGAGTGTAGAAATGATCATGTAAGCCTTATAGGCTCGTATGTCACATGTATAACCTTATATATCTTGTTGGGTCATCCTATGTCTAGTATTCCCTTATGTTTTATTCTTGTTATCTCATGACGACCCTTCTGACCCATTCACTCATGATGGTGTGATAATAAAGATACATTACATTGGTACTCGATTGAGTAAGGAACCGGGTGGCTGTTACGACTCTCCAATTAGGGTCGTGACAAAAGTGGTATTAGAGCAGTTCTGTCCTAGGGAGTCTACGAGCCATGTCTAGTAGAATCTTGTTTATAGGTGTCTTGTGCACCACACTGATAAGTAGGAGGCTACATGGCATTTAGGACTGTCACTGTTTATTCTTACTCTGGATCGTGTGGCAGAGCTTAGTTGTAAGAATTCAAACTCCTAAATTCTATTTTATTCGTAATAAAATGGTACCTACATCCAAAAAAACAATTGGTAAGAGACTAAATGTGGCTATGGAAGAGTTGAGTCAGTGAAACTTGACTTTGTATCATGCTTATGATGAATAAATGTGAGGTATTCAGCAGATCATGTGTGTACTAAGATATGTAAGATTCTTTATAAGGAGCACTAAGGCATGAATATCTATCCACCCATATGGTAAAAAGCAATAAGAGAATCAAAAGGTAGATACAAGTTTCAACAAGTAAAAGAAGCAAGGTGAAGAAGGGTATGAGGTACCTAGATAGTAATGATTATCATCATTTACAATTCAGTCAGAGAAATATAAGCATTTTGATTTACCTTCAACAGTAACAGAGGTATGTACAATTGGTCGCACCCATCTCAGTTAAGCCCTATGGTAGCTAACAAATATAGTTTAACAAAAGGATAGGATATCAGGATCTAGTTGGGGTTGAGTAACCCAAAATAGTGGATGGATTGTTAGCATTAGCTGACAGTTTTAATGGATATTGAAAATGTGATAGTAGTTCTCCTTGCGAGACACCCAGGTAGTGCACTCTAGAATAAGTACAGTTAGATATGAATATTAGAATGTTCAGAAAATTCAGAAGGTAGGCACTGGAATCTTAGAAGGGATACATATTTACCTTAGTATGTCTCCCATCCCTAGTAAAGAGAGCGACCCAATGAGCCAATGGATGGAGCAAGGGGAGCTGAAAGCGAAAGAATATTTTCTTGAAGTTTTTAGAATAAGGATATAGACAGAAATATTAGCAGAAAAGTAAGAAGAGAGTAAATAAAGCATTATGAGCAAGATGTGATAAAAAGGATGATAAGGATAAATCAAAATATGACAGGAATACAGAGTCTATAGTCAAGTGAAGGAGAAGAGAAGAGGTCATAGACCTTGAGACAATAAAAGGTCATAAGCCATAAAGTCATATCCCCATTTCAAGAAATGAGTTGGTGACTCCAACATGATTATCAGAAGGAAAAACTAGACCCCCAGAGTAATAGAATCAGTATGGGCTAGTGAACAAGATAAGCTGAACATGAATTAGAGACGAAAGGATTTATAATAGTCGGTATCGTGAGAATTTCAGAGATAGCGTTCCAGTAATAATATAATGGAAAACAAAAGAATAACCTTTGAAGATTATTCAAAAAGACGCTTCCCTAAAGCAAGCACTGTGAGTAGAGTTAAGCTTAAGGGACTAAGTGTGCCAGTTACACTAGGTATCACCATTGTGCATAAGGAATTTAGTTATCCCTTGTACAGAAGGTTTATTTTAAGGCGAGTAAGGGTCATTGATGGTGTGAAAAGGCGTCAAAGATGAAGAGGTAAAAAATATATAATGTTACACCCTATATTTTCGTACATAAAAGTGCGTCGTAAGCAAACTAATGTAGGACCAAAAATGAGATAATATTTGAAAGTATATAAAGTAAGTTAATCATGTAACCTTAGAGGTTAAAAATATGAAAGATCATGAACAACAAGTACAAAGAGGGTTGGAAGGTTTGGAAGCTTAAGGAATTGAGGAAAACAATGTTTTGTTGGAAGTCGACAAGTTGGGAATGCTATAATATGTATTTTTGGGGTGAGACTTGGGTGCTTAACATGATAAGGAGGTTACTTTATGAGTTATGTCAGTTTTGTGATAGTCGTGTGTTATGTTTTGAAGTCAAGCGAGTTGTGGAACAAAATTTAATGAAAGTCATCACAAGTTACGTTTATAAGCTTTATTGAAAATTTAGGTCAAATGTAACTGCGATTTTCTCACAATATACTTAGAGTTATGGGGTGTCCACTACTGGAAAATAGGCCTACGGGAACAGTTTTCTTGGCAACGGTTATTAAACCGTTACAGTAGACTAGGTATAGTAGTGGTTACAACCATTCCAATAGAATTTGGATGAAATCGGTACACTTTACATACTAAACCGTTCCAGTTGACTGTTAACCGTTACTATAGGTGTTCTTTATAGGAACGGTTATTTTAAACATTCCAATATGACTATTTGTAGTAACGGTTTTGGAAATATTTGTAATATCGGAAAGGGTATTTTGTTCCCTCCTCATTTTCCCCCCTGAATTTTGCAAAACCTGCCAATATAACCTCTTTTTCTTTTTATTTCTTATTTATTTTATTTGGTAAATATAATAACTTAGTTAAATTTCTTCGACACCTATATCGTCTTCCTCAAGCCCTGGCAGCTAGCAAACGTTCCAAACGCGTATTCTCAGTTCTCACCTTTTTGAAATCTCCAGCAAACCTATTCTCACCTTCGTCAAATCACCATTCCTCATTAGCAATACCATCCCAAATCCCCTTGCTGGTGATTTGCTTTATCTCATATGCATTTAGGTTTATCTAACCCATGTCCTAAATTCCCAAATCCCCAAATCAATTTGTTAATCAAAAATCCCCAAATCTCGATTGCTAACCCAAAACTCCCAAACCCCCAAAGTCCCAAACTCCATTTGTTTCACTCGAAGTATCTGAAGAATAGAGGAATAATTTAAAGGCTGCGATTACAGATGTAGAAAATATTTTAAATCGCGAGAAACTTTCGATACAAAAAGCAATCAGTGAGAAATCAACTTCAGGTAATTTTTCCTTTGTTATTTGGGCATTATATTCTATAATCGTTCTTTTTTCCTTTAAGCTTTATGGTGTGAGGAGTGTATATGATTTCACTTCAGTGTATATTCTAGTCTTTTTTCCTTTAAGCTCCAGTGTATATAAGTCGGGTCTAGCAGTCATTTTTCAGCAAGTATTCAAATCTCTGTGTTTATAGTTTTCCATACAGTACTTTTGCGTACACTCTGGTCTTGTCGTTGGCTTTTCTAGTTGCTGACACTGACAATCTAGCCCAAGTGATAACTAGCTTACATATATCTAGAGTTTGGTTGTTTAGGGATTTCATTAGGTATATTTAGGTTCATTTTATTGTTTATTCTATTTACTGGTTTTTGATAACGTGATTTTCCAATTATTTGCTCTTTAATGGTTTTTATCTCTAACATGTTAATCATTTATGACTTACAGGCTGTGTGTTGCTTGCTTGGAGTTAGCTTGGGGGCTTTTAAACATAATTGGACGGTCCTCATTTTCTGTGAGTGTTGTTTCATCATCATGATTTACCTGATCTTGTTCACAGTGTTTGAGATTGCAATGGAGCGATGAATATGAAAATTCTATTGAGTTTATCCTATTCAAGGTTCTAATGTATAAAATAGGTGCTCAATAATTATATGTCCTGTTCAGTTTACAGACTAGATGGAGATAGGGGTCTTTCTTGAACTTCTCATCTCATGTTTTTGATTATTATCGGTTCTTCTCATTTCTGATTTTTCTATGTTGATTGGTGATCATATATTATTCATAACAACCCTCATTGTGGTGCGATGATCAAAATTATCCAAAAAGAAGAAGACTTGCCATAAACTTGCTGTGTCAGATGTCAAATGGCTTCTGTGTATATGCTAATTTAAAACTAACCTTTTCATATCAAATTTTTTTAGGATGATCAAAGGAGGCTTTGCTTGTATGGTTCTATTATTCCTGCTCTATGTCCTTATTGATCTCTCATACTCCATGTGATACATAAGTCGAGCTGCCTTGTGTATATTGTCTGAGCTTCTACCTGCATTGCTATGCAAAGTTGACATCCAATCTTCTTGATCTTGAATGAACCTGCACTTTTGCATGCTTGCCTCTCAAAGTTCCTTGCTGTTGCTTTCTTTTTATGCTGTAACTCCCGGGATGTCACATTAAAGAATTGCGTTAGGGTGCACTTCCATATTGCAACATGAATTTCCATTTAATGTTGCCAATAGTCACAGTTCCTCCTGCTAGAACTGTGGAGGTTTCTTTCTGTTGTTTTTTCCTTCCCTTGACAACAGATTTCACCTGCTCAATGTGCCTAGGAGATAAATCTCCTTGCTCTGCAACATTGAGAAATTTTGTGCAGTTGACTCCTCATCGAGATCTTTGACTGCCTGATCATCTTGCCTCTCATCTCCTTTAGCCTCATTGACTGCCAATAACTCAGTATGCTTTTGCACATTGATCACTTGTCGGGTACCTGATTTTTTTGTATTTTGAGTTTGGACATCTGCCAATGGAACAGTAGTTCCAAGTTACATGTTCTAATGGACTAGCAGCATTTTAGAAATGATATACTAAATAGAAGTAAAATAGTAACGAACATGAAGGCCTTAGTCCTTTCAAGAATAAACTAATTCATCCAAACTCTAGGAACTCCAGAAATTGGTTCTGTTTCATAGTACTACTACTAGTCAGTTTGGTCGAGTAAGTGTTCATCACTGCTGCAACAAGTACTCTAAGCATGTCATCTTTTGTAAATAAGGCTCCCCATTTGTCCCTGAATATCATTGTCCATATAACATTGATGAATCTAATCACAAATGCACAAGGTAATGCAACTGTTGCGTCTAACTTGGCTTTGTATGGTTTCCCAGCTCCTAACTCATTCCCTACCTGTATTTGACATTAAATTAATATACCATTTCAAAAAGATAACTCTATAATATCCAAGCTTAAGATAAAATGGCATAACATTTTAAAGTCAGAGATGTTACAATTACAGTAAATCAATCACCTATTGGTTGACTCGTTTATTTGTAGAAAATATCCGAAACCAATACAGAGAATTGAAATAAGTTGAAGTTTCCGCACACTGCTGGCAGAACACCTTTTTCTTTAATTCGCGAGGTTTAATGTTTTATCTTTCTTATTTTTTAAATTATGAACTTGCTAACTTTATATGGAAAGATTCATTGCACGTTCACCTGTAGAAGCCTCCTCTGCACAACAAGCTACCGTTCAACTAAACAGTCGACCATCTGCTGGTAGTAACAATCAAGGTCAGTACTTACCAAATGATATACACCTTATTCTATTTCTTCTTCTCCTCCTTCCTCGCTTGGGAATTCGCTTTGGTTCAAGGAAGAGGGGATATGGATTGCCATGTTTTCAATTTTCACTAGGCAATCCATATGGCTGTATTATCATGTCTTTCTACAATTATGTTGACATTTATATCATTTATTCACTGTCTCTGCTATAATGTTATACCTGTTTCATGATTTATTCTGTCTAAACTGATTGGAATTGGATGAGAGATTCACCTACCTAGTTGCTGTAGAAAGCTCCTTTTCTGCTACAGAGATTACTTTGAAGTTCACATATCTCATATACAAGTTAAGGCTTTACATATTGACATTTATAGAGTTTTTGATCAGTTAAAGAAAAACATATGTAAAAGAAATAGTATATACTAATTAATTAACTTTCATGTATAAAAAGGATGCTAGCGTTGCTTGTTCGGCATTATTGACTGTTGTCTTCTGCATCAAAATCTTAAGTTCAATTAAGATAAGCTTGAGTAATTGACAATCTTGGAAACCAAATAATAGAACGACTAGTAAAGCAAAGTTACAGAACTTACAGATATTCCAGCTGCTTAAGTTTTGATATGGAAAAGGGAATATCACCATAAAGCTCGTTAAAGGAAATTTATGGGTTTCACTGGTCTTCCTATCTTATTTGTTTATTCAAATCCTATATTCTTGGAACCAGAATGCAATGTAATACTGCTGACTACTTATTATTGGTTTATTATGTTGGACTTTAGTTTGTTGTAATCCTATCTTATTTGTTTATTCAAAATCATTGAATTTATTTCTTTTTCTGCAAAATATAGTCTTCAATAAATAGTCCTCTCAAGTTTTCTGATCAAATCACATTGCTTTGAAGTTGGTTTCCCTTGATGTCTCAATAATTCCTTGATTGATCTTTTTTAGTTAAGTAATTGATCATAAATCTCAATCTAGTTCATCAAATTTATGGTGATTCTTCTCCGCATATCATCTTCCATTAATTTTATTTCTTTTGTTGAATTTAAATACTTTTCAAAATATATATTATAGTAACTCATTCAATTACAACTTTAGTACTACATCCAACAAACAAACAATAATTTTGTTCTCTTGAAGTATAATAATTTTATTTATCCTCTTTTGTAGGTGGAGTAGATCAAGCAATGGATGATAAAGACGACGAAGAACTAGACCGTACTTGACATAATTTTGAATTGTTATATATGAATGTTAGGAATCTTTTGTTACCAATATTTTTTGAAACTTATTTATCCTCTTGGAATGTACTAAACTTATGCACTCATGGATAGAACATTTGCTTTATGGATATTATTATTTGCTTGATGGATAATTTTATATTTATTTTATTAATAGTTTTATTTTATAATATATTTTGAATTTTAGTATTATTGATTGAACTGATACAATAGCCTACTTGAACCGTTGCAATAGAATACAAATGGCGTTCCAGTAGACAATGCAAACCGTTGCAATTGGTCCCATATACTGTTCCTAAATGATCTACAAAACCGTCCCAAATACAAATATAATAAAGAAACCGTTGCTATATCCAACATAATCGTAGCAATAGCTTACATAAGTATTGCTTTAAATAATATGGCAACGGTTAAGAACCGTTGTATAAACGATATAGGAACGGTTGTAAACCGTTCCAATTGAAAAAAATAAACGTTCCAACAGAGAAGGAAAAAACCGTTGCGATAGACGTATCTATAGTCACGGCGATGCAAACCGTTGCAAGAACTGTTCCAATAGAGCTATGGGCACGGAGGCTGATGTAACGGGTAGTAAACCGTTCTAATATAGCTATGGTAACGGATTTATAGTCTGTAGGAACGGTTTTCTAACTGTTACAGTAGACCAATTTTTCAGTAGTGGTCCCACCCATCAAATTTAAGATCTGTGAGTCTATTTTATAACGTATTAAACCGTTTTTCAATACAATATTGGAGTAGATATATATGAGCATTTTTGCAAGACTGTGCAGACTGTTAGGTGACAAGTAGGTTTGTCACTTACTTGCTTAAATGAGAGGATTTTACGTGTCCCAAAAATGGGCCAGTTCGGGTCCTCCGAAAAATTGCCCACAAACCCTAATTGATTTTCTCCCCCTTTCAAGTTCTAATTGGAGGTAAAACCTAGAGTTTGAAGAATCAAGATAGGAGATGAGTTATCCAACAAATAAGGTAAGTTTAGTGCTCTCTTTTATCCATTTCTTCTGTTGTAAATGCATGGTAAGTCGTTTTATATTTGTAAGAATTCACGGGACGTTGATCCGAAGCCGTGAGTTTGCGTTATTCACTTATAGCAGATTGTTTTGTGTTGTTGTTGGTCTGCATGTTTTTCTATTATTTTGTGAAGTTTTGGAGGAGGAAGGGTGTTGAGAAACACCACATAAATGCAGGGTGGTGGACTGGTCGTCCGTCGTAACATTTTCGGGTTGTTTAACACTATTACGATGGTCGTTTTGTGTATGAAGAGATTGGGATATGTTGGGTTGTTTTGTAGTATTTTTCCGTGTATATAAGGTTGGAAAATAATGTATATATGTGGTTATTATTATGTTCTTGTGTTGCTGGTGTTATTTTGAATTTGGAGGAAGCAAGGATTATAGGGGAGATGCTGCCTGTTTTAATACAAAATAAGCTTGTCCTTCGTTGTGCGATTGTTGTAGCTTTCGTAACTTAGTGATAGTATTATTATCGTTGTTGTACATTAAGGTGCAAAGATGAGAGTTCAACTTGGTGATTGGAGAGATTGTGATAAGGTATGTTAAGGCTAAGCCCTTCCTTCATTTTGGCATGATCTCAAAATTACATGTGTTTGATAACGAAGCATAAAGAGAAGTTCATACTCCCGAATTTATATACATTATCCTAGTCTCATAAGTTACAGTATTCTCCATTATCAGGACTTTATATTCAATTGAGTATTGTCTTCTTCCAGTCAAGATAGCAGGGGTATGTATATATAGTATTACAGTATTTTCACCACCATCAAGCTATAATCGGTGGGCAGGCCCCTATTTGGCAACCTCTGATCAGATGGTAAGTTATATATAGTGCCTATGAGCGAGCCCATAATGGACGAGATACAAAGCCTAGTATGTCTGGACGCTTATGAGCAAGCCTACTACGGCCGAGAAGTTACACTAACCGAGCCTTATAGGGTCGGACATTTATTTTACTTACTATATTGAGAGAGTTGAGTCAGTATCAGCAAGTAAGTATATTTCCAGATCATCTTTGACTCCGAGTTACTTTCAGTTATTATTTTATCAGTTCAGTTTCAGTTTTCAGTTATTTTATTGACTTACAAACTCGATACAATTTCGTATCGACGTCCCATTTTTTGGGATGCTACATTTCATGTGTGCAGGTTAAGATAGACAGACGGGTAGACCCCTCAGTAGATATTTCCCGAGTTCAGCTTGATCGGTAAGCTCCACGTCCTTCAGAGTTTCCAGGTTTAGAGTTTTGTGTACATCTTGTGTATATATGTTTATATGTTATGGGTAGGTCGGGGCCCTGTTTCGATCATAGTACATCAATCAGTAAAGGATTGTAGACATATCCTGTCAGTTAGTGCAGTATGTTGGGCTTGTAGGCCTTGTATGTATATTTTGTTGGTTTGTCAGCTATACTTTTTATGACGGCTTTATCGGCCCAGCTTTATATTGATGTTTTGTTAGTGCTAGTTTTCGTTCAATTTTATATTTTGCTTCACAAATTATCTTGCAATGTGGCCCCATGGCCAAAGTATGATATTGTATGTTCAGAGTCCCTCAGTCACAAGTTGGTACGCTAGGTTAAGTGAGGCACCGGATGCCGGTCTCACCCCCCAGGTTTGAGGCGTGACATATAAGTAGATCATTGTAGCACTAAATCTTAGTACTTCCTTAAAGGGGGAAGATGGTGTCATATGGTATTAAGTTAGAGTGAAGTGGGTCAGATAATTATGGAATGGTAAAGGAAGAATTGGTAAATGGTTAAAGGAATGAGGTTGCATTTATTCAGATCCAACAAATATGCCGCAACTCTAGAATATTATGCAAGAACAACGCCAGGGAGAGGCAGTAAAAGTTCCTGGCCTGGATGTTATTGATAAAAAAAGTGTGAATGGACACTTGATACATTAGGAGCCAGTGCGAGAGGTAAATTAAGAGAAATGACATATCCCAAGAGAGATTATGCAGAATATAGATATGGGAATGGACCAACGAGTAGCTAGTAGTTGATTTATGAAGATTCTAGTTATATCTAGACAAGAGGATACACATAAATCAATAGATCGTGCAAGATAAACGTAGTGAACCTTAACACAGGGAATTCAGTCTCGCAGATACAACAACGTAATCTTTTAGAAATGTTCAAATATGAGTTATTTTAGTTAAAGGTACCGTATAAGTATTACAGAAATAAAACAGAGTGTCTCTAGGGAGACATTCAAAATTTCATTTCAGAAGCAACCATATGAGCATAAGAGCACGGAGGTAACTAAGGATACTTATAGGCGAGTAAGAACATAAAAAATTCCTACGGGTATATGACATAATAAGCTCACAGCTTTACAAGATTCAGAGGGTCTCCCCCTAAGTACTACAAAGAAAGACTAGTTGTGGATATAAGGAAGAAGTCTTCAACCTAAGCATAGTAACTTGAAGAAGAAATGGTCTTGTAACAATAGTCTCACCATAATATTATAGGCACTCCATAACAAAGTGGCACCTATCGTGGCTAATGAATGGAAAAAAATAAAATCAAAGGTGATATTTAAGATCATACGAGTTACAAGGAATTCCAGTATTCGTGGGCACCATGATAAGCTACGTATCCATTCAGCAAGTGGTAGAATGACCAGGAAAAGTAATTGCTTACATATGAAGATAGCTGAAAAGGCATGAAAGGAAATCTATGGTGCTAGCCAGTTAAAGGAAGGTTGTGAGTAGAATAAATAGTTATGTGTAGGTCTCAAGCTAAAGTATAGTAGAGTGATAGGGTTTTGGGTAGATGGGAGTAAGGATAAGAAAATGTGGTTAGAAGGTGACAAGAATAGGTAAGACCTCTGGATTAATCCCATCAAACAAGAGACCTGATGGTTTCCATATGTTATAAAAAGCTCAATACAGCCTAAACAAACTCAGAGGTGTCTAAGACTAGGAGCAATTAGAAGAGATGAAATGCTGCCCTGGTAGTAGAATAAGAGTGTAATGGTGAAAGATAAGAGGATGGCGTTTAGGCCTTTGATTACGTAATAATTTTGAGAAAAGGGATTTCATGAATTACACGAGATTGGAATACCCCCATAATATGAATCACGCTGGGATGCTATGAATAAGTATAGTATTGTCCCTAGGTGGATCAGGAAAATCACTTCAAATGCTCCCCGATGAGACGTGAGCCCTAGTGATAATGTATTACGTGAGAGGTTTCAAGTTATCAGTAGAAGATTATTGTAAGGCCTCGTGAAATTTTTACTCAAACGCCCGAAATCTCGTAGTGCCTAGTTAGGAATATGTGTTAGAAATTTATAAAATTCTTCGCTGCGAGCTTGATTTGTGCATTAAAATTTTGGATTGATCTGTGCATTAAAAAGTTAAGGAATAAATTTTTTCAGAAAAGTGCGTTTCTGTGGTCCATTATGCGGTCGCATAATAGCTATGCAGACCGCATAGTCACCCCAGAGTGAACCAGTGTGCTGGTTAGTTTTGAAGTCAACTATGCGGACAATTATGCGATCGCATAATCAATATGCGGGCCGCATAGTCATCGCATAATATCCTTAGAATTTTGCGAGGGGCAGTTCTGCGGTGCACTTTGCGATCGCAGAACAGGTATGCAGACTGCATTCTTATCGCATACCCAGACAGTGTGCTCCAGTTTTGGAGGGCCATTCTGCAGTCCCTTTTGCGGGCCGCATGTCAAGTATGCGATCGCAGATTATGTCGGGGCTCCATTTTCTAACTTTTAAAACCCGACCCCATCCCATTAAAAACACCCCATTAGACCCTTTTATACTTTTTTCTACTGCTTTTAGTGTGCGAGCAAGAGTTCTAGAGGGAGAAAGTGTTCCCTACCAAGCTTCTACTTAATCCTTGCCCAAATCTTTGAAGTTTATCAAGTAAAATTACTAGGTCTTCATCCTAAGAGGTAAGAACTTGTGCCCTAATCTATAATTTCAAAATTTCTATTAATATAAGTGATTAACAAGTAGGTTCATGGGTATAAAGATTTATAATATTGCATGCATGGGTGACAATAGGGTATGAGGAGATTGTGAGTTAAAAAGATAGCAATTGGGGTGTAAGATGATAAAAATCTCTCACAAAAGGGTCCAAAAATCACAATGCATACTTGGTGCTTGATAATATACTCAACTGAGCTAGAACCTTAATCATGTCTCTAATTTTTAGTTTAATTTGTAATTCTCATAAAATAGATTGAAGTTGCTAAGAGTTCCAAAATTTTATAAAAATTTAAGGAAGCGCTATTGAGGTATGTATGGCTAAAACCCCCTCTTTTTAGAAATTGAGCTATGTTGGTGTTTGTGTAAATGCTGTAAGACTAAATTTGGATTGATGTATTGATTGCTATTTCACATGAATTGGTGTTGCAATTATATATACGTGAAAGGTGTGCCTCATTGTGATCAATGTACTAGCCTTGATAATTTAAAGATGTGCGAAGAATATGAATCATGTGTTGAAATGACCAGACCTCAAATCAAGATTATCATGCCACTATGTGAAATCTTATCTATGCTTACAACTTAAATTGCTCTTGTATGTGTCTATTATACTAAATTGCAAAGTTAACATTGAAATTGGAAATGATGTGAAATGTGGCCTAGTGCCAAGTATGATGTGATAATTGTGGCCCCAAGTGCCTACAAATTGATATATGTGGACTAAATATTAAGATTAGATGTTTAATGAAAAAAGGAACAATGTCTTGGTGTGACAGCCTAGCCGATCGGGCCGTGATCGGATGCCATGCCACACACATAGTGGTATTGTGCTGAAATTGAATCCGGAAAGTGAGAATGAGATTGTGATAGATATATATGTCTCAAATGAGGCAACCTAGCCGATCGGGCCGTGATCGGTCCGCACAATAAAGCGGTGGTATTATGAATGATGATGAATAGTATTACATGCCCCAACCAAAAGCTATGGAAATTATGTGACAATTATATGATTCTTTTATTTGATGTTGTAGTGATCGTTTAAAGCTTTTGATTGATACTTTGTGATTTCCTTACCTTGTACGATAGTTTTTTCGAATAAGATGGTGTTTAGTTATACATACTAGTACTATTCCATAGTACTAATGTCCCTTTTTCCGGGGGCGCTACATCTTTCAATGGATGTAGGTTGCTCCATAACAGACAGTGCCGATCGTAGATAGCAGAGCATCCTCCACTCAGCAATCTTGGCGAGCCCCTTTTCTTTCAGGGGCGATGCAGTATGTATTTTGTTGTAAATTTCCACTTTTGAGGTATGGCTGGGGCCTTGTTGCCGGCATTATAATAACTATCTTTTGTATCTTTAGAGGTTCCGTAGACATTTTTGTGGGTTATGTAGGGGTGTTGGATGTGTTAATGAATCGTGTTGTAATTCTAAACTCTAGTCTTCTAAACTGTAATTGTATGATATCTTGGAAACTTAACCATGGTTTAAGGTTTGTGATATAAAATGGACTTACAATGTTGAATGTACGATCTTTCCTATTGTCTAAATAAACGAAAGCATGGTTTCCGTAATCGTATTGAGTTGGGTTCACTCGATTGAGCACTGGTCACGCCTCCCGAGGTTGGGGCATGACAAACTTGGTATTAGAGCCTAAGGTTTTAAAGTGTCCTAGGATGTCACGGAGCCGTGTCTACTAGAGTATTTCTTATCGGTGTGTAGTCGACCACATCTATAAGTTGGAGGCTACTTGTGCATTTAGGAATAACATCCTTATTTGATATTCTTGATCGTGCGGCAATTGTGAAACTATTCCTCCTCTAACTAGTGTATTCCTTCAATTTTCAGTACATGGCACCTAAGAAGAAAGCCAGGATTGGCCAAGGATCCAGTGCCACCCTAGGAGTGGCTGACGATTCACTACTTGATACTACAGGTGAGGATAATCGCCCCGCTATCACCCTGCATGATTCTTCCACTCCAGAGCAGACTACCTCAGTTCCTACACCTACGGAGGGTACCACCATCCCTCCCACCGGTATGCCAGTTCCGCCTCCAGCCCCAGCTTCTGGTTCCGGTATTTCTGATGGGGATCTTAAGGGAGCTATCTAGATGCTGACTCATCTAGTGGCCTCTCAAACCTAGAGGTCAAATGCCGCACCCAGTTCATCTAGCCAGTTAGGGGATTCCACCAATTCTAGGGTGAACACATTTCTTCTGTTAAACTTTCTAGTGTTTACGGGTGCAAATCTAGAAGAGGACCCCCCAGATTTTATTGATGAGATGCACAAGACCCTTAGGGTTATGTGAGAAACTGAAATAGAAGGAGCAGAATTGGCTGCCTACCATCTGAAAGGGGTGGCCTATTCATGGTTTGAGTTGTGGGAAGATTCTCGTGAGGAGGGGAGGCCTCCGGCAAGGTGGAGCGTGTTTGCCGATGCCTTTGTAGATCATTTCCTGCTTGCTGAGATAAGGGCAGCCCATGCCGCAGAGTTTGAGAATCTGAAGCAAGGTAGCAAGAGTGTGTGGGAGTACCATATGGAGTTTGCCCGCCTGTCCAAGTATAGGGTGCGCTGGTTTGTTCAGGGCCTTAATTCTTTGACTATTAATGAGGATTCTACAGCTGCCTTGAATTTTGACATGAATTATGGGAAGATGGTGGCATTTTCTTAGGCCACAGAGAACCGTAAACTGAAGAACAGGATGGAAAAAGAGGGTAACAGCAAGGTCCGATCTACGGGCAATATGGAGGAGTCACTAGGTGGGGGAAGGTCAGCTTTAAGGGGAGGATCATCAGGGCCGTCTTAGTCTGTTGCACTATCTTCAGCCAGTGCACCACCATCACGGCATAGCCAGCAGCAGCAGTGGAGTTGTTTCAGGACCAGTCAGGGCAACAGGGGATCCCATCAGCAGGGTCGATCATGGGAGATATCCCAGCAGCAGTAGAGGTCCCAGTGCCCTAGGTGCGGGAAGATGCACTCAGGGATTTGCAATATAGAGCTACCCGTATTCTATGGATGTGGGATGAGGAGCCATATTCAGAGGCATTGCCGTGTATCCCACCAGGGAGCGGGTAAGGGCACGTCACAACCACCTAGTCCAGCAACTGCTACATCTTCAGCACCATTTCCAGCTCGAGGTACCCCAGCACCCGCGGGGTGTGGTGCAGCTAGGGGTAGTGCATAGAGTTTGGAAGGACCCAACCGGTTCTATGCTATGAGTGGTCGCCAGACAGTAGAGGCTTCTCCAAATATTGTTACTGGTATTCTGACTGTTCAATCTCATGACGTGTATGCACTTATTGACCCTGGTTCCACCTTGTCCTATGTTACCCCTTTTGTTGCTATGTAATTTGGGATAGAACTAGATCAACTTCATGAGCCATTCTCGGTGTCTACTCCGGTTGGAGAGTCTGTTACGGCTGCTCAACTTTATAGAGGTTGTGTCGTTATGGTGCGTGGTAGGGATACCATGGCCGATCTTACTGAATTGGGGATGGTCGATTTTGATGTAATAATGGGAATGGATTGACTCTATTCATGTTTTGCCAATCTTGATTGTCGGACTAGAACTATGAGGCTTGAGTTTCCTAATGAGCCCGTTGTTGAATGGAAGGGAGATAATGTAGCGTCTTAAGTTCGATTTATTTCTTACCTTAAAGCCACAAAGATGATCAAGAAGGGGTGTATCTACCTTTTAGTTCAGGTTACGGACACCGATGCCGAGGCACCTAGCCTTGAGTCCATGCTAGTTGTGAATGAATTTCCGGATGTCTTTCTAGATGAGCTCACTGGGATCCCACCAGATAGGGAGATTGATTTTGGGATCGATATGATGCCAGGCACGCAGCCTATATATATTCCACCTTATAGAATGGCACCGGTAGAATTGAAAGAACTAAAAGAACAATTGAAGGATTTGTTAGAAAATGGTTTCATCCGGCCGAGTGTGTCACCGTAGGGTGTACCGGTTTTGTTTGTAAGGAAGATAGATGGGTCGCTACAGATGTGTATTGAGTACCGACAACTCAAAAAAGTCACAATAAAAAATAAATACCCTCTACCAAGGATAGATGATTTGTTTGACCAATTGCAAGGTGCTAAGTGTTTCTCAAAAATTGACTTGCAGTTTAGGTATCATCAATTGAAGATAAGGGAGCAGGATATTCCAAAAATAGCTTTCAGGTCTCGTTATAGGCACTTTGAATTTCTGATGATGTCTTTTGGGCTAACAAATGCCCGATATCTTTTATGGATCTTATGAATCGAGTTTTCAAGCCTTTTCTAGACTCATTTGTGATGGTGTTCATCGCAGATATTCTTGTGTATTCCTGAAGTCGGGAGGACCATACTGACCGTCTCGGGGCAGTTCTGCAAACTCTTCAGCAGCACTAATTATATGCAAAATTTTTGAAATGCGAATATTGGATTGAATCCATCGTATTCTTGGGTCATGTTGTCTCTAGGGAAGGAATTATGGTTGATCCTCAAAAGATTGCAGCAGCGAAAAATTGGCCTGGAGCTACCATTGCAACAGAGATTCATAGTTTCTTGGGTTTGACCGGGTATTACAGAAGATTTGTGGAGGGATTTTCTACTCTTGCCTCTCCATTAACTAAATTGACGCAAAAAGCAGTTAAAATCCAGTGGTTCGATGCTTATGAACAGAGCTTCCAGGAATTGAAATCAAGATTGACTACAACACCGATATTAACCCTGCTAGAGGGTACAGAAGGATTTGTGGTGTATTGTGATGCTTCAAGGATCGGGCTTAGGTGTGTGCTAATGCAACACGGTAAGGTTATAGCCTACACTTCTAGGCAACTCAAGAATTATGAAAAAAACTATCCAACGCATGACTTAGAGCTTGTGGCAGTGGTGTTTGCACTAAACATTTGGTGTCATTATTTGTATGGGGTCCATGCGAATGTATCTAAGGACCAAAAGAGCCTTCAATATATTTTCAAACAAAAGGAGTTGAATCTGAGACATTGAAGATGGATAGAGTTACTCAAGGACTATGATATCGATATTCTCTATCACCCGGGAAAGGCCAATGTTGTGGCGGATGCTCTTAGCCGAAAATGTATGGGAAGTTTGGCTCATTCAAAGGCATATCAAAGGTTGTTGGCCCAGGAGGTTCACCAATTGTCTAGTTATGGAGTTCGCCTTGCGGACTCTAATGAAGGAGGGGAAATTGTGCAGAATAAGGTTTAATCGTCGCTTGTGGCGGAGGTGAAAGAGAAGCAATTCAACGATCCATTGTTGGCACAGCTGAAGGAGGGGATTCATAAATACAAGACCATAGATTTTTCCTTTGGCATGGATAATGGTACCCTACGGTACCAAGGCCGCATATGTGTTTCAGATATTGACGGTCTTCGGGAAAGGATCATGGCAGAAGCTCACACTTCCAGGTATTCCGGGCATCCAGGTTCTACAAAAATGTATCACGATCGCAAGGAAGTTTATTGGTGGAACAACATGAAAAGGGATGTGGCAGATTTTATGGCTTAATGTCCGAACTATCAGCAAGTGAAAGCCGAACATCAAAGGCCTGACGGATTGACTCAAAACATAGAAATTCCTGTCATGCCCCAAGCACGGGAGGCACGACCAGCGCTCAATCGGGTGAACCCAACTGAGCAAGACTTATTAACACTTTCTACTCAACTCAATACGATTAAGGAAACCATGTTTTCATTTATTTAGACAATAGTAAAATCGAACATTCAACATTGTTAGTTCATGTTGGTCTCACAAATCTTAAATCATGGCTAAGTTTCCAAGATTCATATAGTTATAGTTTAGAAGAACTAGAATATAGAGTTACAACACAGTTCATTAACCTATCCAACACTCATACACAACCCACACAAATGTCTACAGAGCCTCTATGGATACAAAAGACAAATTACGACAACACCGACTACAAGGCCCCGACTATACCTCAAAAGTGGAAGTCTAACACAAGAGATGTACAACATAACTACTTGATGGAAAAAGGGGCTCACCAAGACTTTGAGAGGAGGACACTCCGCTACGGGCAATCGACAATGTCTGCTATAGAACCACCTACATTCATTTAAAAATGTAGCGCCCCAACAAAAGGGACGTTAGTATCATGGAATAGAACTAGTATGTATAACTAAACACCATCTAGTTTGAAAGAACTTTCATACAAGAATAAGGAAATCACAAGTATAAATCAAAAACATTAAATGATCACAACATTATCAAATTAAAGAACCACACAATTTTCACATCATTTTTCCATAGCTTTTAGTTTGGGGCATTTCATACTGTTCATCATTGTTCACAATACCACCGCTATCTTGAGCGGAGTCCAATCTCGATCCGATCGTCTAGGTTGCCTCATTTGAGACATATACTTCAATCACAATCTCATTTTCCCTATTTCCAAAATTCAATATCATCACAATACCACCATGTGTGCGGCATGGCGTCCGACCTCGGCCTGATCGGCTATGCTGCCTTACCAAGGCGTTTCCCTTTTTCTATCAATCATCTCGCTCCAATCTTTGTTTCACATATATCATTTCATAGGCACTTGGGGCCATAACTATCACATCATATTTTTGGCACAGAGCTACATTTCACATCATTCCCAATTTCAATGTTAGCTTTGTAATTTAGGATAATAGGTGCAAATAAGAGCAATTTAAATTGTAATCATAGATGATACTTCACATAGATGGCACAACATATGCAACTTTAATCTTTATTTATGGTCTAAGCATTTCAATACATGATTTATATTCTTCGCCCCCTTTCAAGATATCAAGAATATCACATTGATCATATTGAGACACATCTTTCACGTATATAAAGTTGCAACACCAATTCATGTGAAATAACAATCAATACAACAATCCAACTTTAACCTTACTGTCACGCCCCAACCTCGAGGGGCACGACCGACGTTCAATCGAGTGAAACCAACTGAGCAAGCCTTATCAAACACTTTCTACCCAACTCAATGCGATTAGGGAATCAGGCTTTCGTTTAATTAGACAATATGAGAGGCTATACATTCAACATTGATAGTTCATTTTATATCACAACCTTAAACCGTAGTTAAGTTCCAAGATTCCATACAATTATAATTTAGAGAAAACCAGAGTTTAGAATTACAACATAGTTCATAGACCCATCCAACACCCATACATCACCCACACAAATGTCTACAGAGCAGTTAAGGAAGCAAAGACAAGTATGAAAAGGCCGACAATAAGGCCCCGACTATACCTCAAAAGTGTAAATCTACAACAAAAGATGTGCAACATAACCCCTTGAAGGGAAAAGGAGCTCGCCAACACTATGAGAGGAGGATACTCCGCTACGCGCGATTGACACTGTCCGCTATGGAGCCAGCTACATTTATTTAAAAATGTAGCATCCCTGGCAAAAGGGACGTTAGTACCATGGAATAGTACTAGTATGTATAACTAAACACCATTTCATTAGAAAGAACTATCATACAAGAACAAGAAAATCATAAGAGACAATCAAAAGCTTTTAATTGAACACCACATCATCAAATAAAGAATCATACAACTTTCACATGATTTCTGTAACTTTAGTTTGGTCATTTCATATGTTCATCATTGTTCACAATACCACCGCTGTCGTAAGTGGAGTCCGATCACGACCCGATCAGCTAGGTTGCCTCATATGAGACATATAACTCAATCACCATCTCATTTTCCTTTTTCTGGAATTCAATATTAGCACATTACCACCATGTGTACGGCATGGTGTCCGATCACGGCCCGATTGGCTAGGCCGCCTCATCTCATTAGAATCTTTATTTCACATATATCATGTCAATTCACTGGCACATATGGGCGCAATTTTCACATCATGTCCACTCTCAATACAAATCTTGCAATTTAGGATAACTGGCACAAACAAGAACAATTTAAGTGTAAATATAGATAAGATTTCACATAGTTGGCATTACGAACTCAGTTTAAATCCTGACATCGAGGTCTAGGCACTCCATCACATGGTTCATATTCTTCACACCTCTTTAAATTAACAAGAATAGTATATTGAAAATATTGAGGCACACTCTTCATGTATATACATATATTTGCAAACCAATTCATGGGAAATAACAGTCAGTACATCAACCAAATTCTAGTCTTACCACATTTTGCATAGGTCAATTTCTAATAAAAAGGGGGTTTTAGCCATACATACCTCAATAAAGCTTTCCTTAGTTTCTTACAAAATTCTGAGACCCTTAGCAACTTCAATCTATTTTATGAAAATTACAATTAGAGACATCATTAAGATTCTAGCTCATTTAAGTAGGTTATCAAGCACTAAGTGTGCACTTGTGATTTCAGGACCCTTTTGTGAGAGATTTCTATCATTTACACCCCAATTGCTATCTTTTTAGTTAACAACCTTCCAATACTCTATTATCTTATATGCATTCAAGAAGTCCATTCTTATACCCATGAACCCCCAAGCTAAGTACTCATTCTAGTGCGAATTTCGAAACTAGAGATTAGGGCTCAGGTTTCTTACCTCTTGGGGTAATAGCCTAGAAATTTTTGCCTGAATGTCTTCAAAGATTTGGCAAGGTTTGAGAGCTAGTTTCTCCTTCTAGAGCTCCATCTCTCACTCCATTTGGAGTAAAATGACATAAAAGAGGTCTAATGGGTGTTTTTAATGGGATGGGCTCGGGTTTTAAAAGTTAGAAAATAGGAGCCCCGACACAATCTGTGATCGCATATGCGACATGTGGACCGCAATATGGACCATTCCCAAAACCTAAACAAATTGTCTGAGTATGCGACATAAATGTGATCTGCATACCTGTTCTGCGATCGCATAATGCACCGCAGAACTGCCCCTTACGAAATTCCATGGGGATTATGTGATGATTATGCGACCTGTATATTGATTATGCGATTGCATAATTGGACCCGTAGTTGGCCTCAAATTAACCATCAAATTGCCTGATTCTACGGAGACTACACTGTCCGCATAGCTATTATGTGACTGCATAATGGACCGCAGAAACGCACTTTTCTGGAAAACAAAATTCCTTAACTTTTTGATGCACAGATCAATCCAAAGGGTCCGAACCGCGGCTCGCAAGTTCGACGGGAAGAATTATTACAAATTTCTAACATATATTCCTAATTTGGCACTACGAGCTTTCAAGTTTGAGTAGAAATTTCACAGGGCCTTACATCCTTCTCCACTTAATATCATTTGCCCTCGAATGAGGATCAAGGTTCACTCAGGAGCAAAACATGAAACATATTAATAGCCCCAAATTTGGTTAACTCCCTAAATTTCCAAATTTTTTGCTAAGTTTCCTTTGTATCTAGGCTTATCCACCTGTCAAAGAGCCCTAGAAACATATCCCAACAATATATATATATGTTCCATAGACACAACATAACCTGTACAACACCAACCATGACCGCATAGGCAACATATAACCAAGCAAAATTTTTTTACATAGATCGAATCAAAAGATAAGATTTCCTAGGGACCAAATGCATAAAAAGCTATTACATGGATATACAAACAAATGTGGGTACTTCTTTCTCATTTCTCCCTGGCTTCCCAAGTGGCTTCCTCAACCTGCTGGTTCCGCCATAACACTTTTACGGAGGCAATTTCTTTATTTCTCAATTTCTGGACTTGCTTGTCAAGAATGGCAACTAGAACTTCTTCAAATGACATTTCTTTATTAACCTCAATAGTTTCAACTTGCACAATAGTGGACGGATCTCCCATGACCTTCTTCAATATAGACACATGAAAGACTGGGTGAACTAATGACATCTCGGGTGGCAGCTCGAGCTTGTATGCCACCTGACCAATCTGCTGAATGATTCTGTACGGCCCGACATACCTTGGACTCTATTTTCCTTTCTTCCCAAACTACATGATATTCATGGGGGAAACCTTCAAGAATACCCAATCATCTTCTTTGAATTCTAAATCTCTGCGACGAACGTCCGAATAAGGCTTTTGGCCACTCTGAGCAGTTTTTAACCTTTCCTTAATAATTATGACTTTCTCCTTGGCATGGTGCACAAGGTACGACCCTATCAATTCAGCTTTTCCAACCTCGAACCACCCAATGGGAGACCTACATCTCCTAACATACAATGGCTCAAATGCTGCCATATGGATACTAGCGTGGAAGCTGTTATTATAACCAAACTCTAAGAGTGGCAAATGATCATCCCAACTACCTTTAAAATCAAGAGCACAAGCACACAACATGTCCTCAAGCATCAGAATAGTCCGTTCTTGTCACGACCCAAACCCGCACTGGTCGTGATGGCGCCTCTTGTGAAGATAAGGCCAGCCAACTAACCCAACTCGTCTCTTTCAAAATAGTTAAGCATAAATGAACAGCAAAAATATGGCTTAATGATATTAATTAACGAAATTACAACCCAACACAACCCTAATCTAGGTGTCACAAGTCACAAGATCTATAAGAATTTAATTCCACTTTACAAGTATAGAAATGCACTGACCAGGAATAATCAATAACAAAGAAAGACAGTGGTGCTGGGACCGCTGGCAGTCACCTCGCTAAACCTCTACAACTCTGCCTCCACGCAGCCAATACCCACTACCGGGTGAATAAATACCTGCAACTGCACGCGAGGTACATGGAGTAAAGTGAGTACTCCAACTCAGTGAGTAATAAAGGTAAATAACAGCTGAGTAGTAAGAAATCACGTAAAGCAACCAACATGCTGTATAGAAACCGGGTACAATTCTTTGAGAAAAATAGTGAAAACTGTGAAATCTTTAGAAATATCTTGGCTCAGTTTAAATGTCTTTTGAAAATGATCCTTTCAACAGTTATGAAATGATTTCAAAACAGTTAGTGCTAATAAGCACAGAAAAATCCGCCCCTCGGGCACAAATACCACAGTATAACAGGTAAAAAGGCAAATAAATATGCAAGATGCGCAGGTAAAAGTTTGCCCCCTTGGGCAACATCTCGAACAAGTACTAGCCCCTCGGGCTCAATATCAATTGCTCACAACAGTATCAGCCCCTCGGGCTCAATATCACATCACTCAGAACAGTATCAGCCCCTAGGGCTCAGTATCACATCACATAGGTACCCGCGCTCACTAGGGGTGTACAAACTCCGTGAGGGGCCCCTTACAGCCCAAGCAAAATATCAAGCCACCTCGTGGCATATAAAACAAGTCCTGAAAGCCTTTTCACATCACACTCGAGGCCTGAAAGCCTCCTCACATAACGCTCGAGGCCTGAAAGCCTCCTCACAATACACTCGAGTCCTAAAAGCCTCCTCACAATACACTCGAGGCCTAAAACCTCCTCACAATACACTCGAGGCCTGAAATCCTCCTCACAATACACTCGACATATCCTCACATATGGCCCTCGGCCCCCACTTAGTCCAGAAAACATCATAAGCCCTTCAAGCATTAATAAAATAGTAGTGCTCAGCCCAAACAACAGTGGAAATATCATTTAAGTCTCAAAGTTGAATTAAAACGGCTGCATTTGTAAAATAGTATAATCAACATGACTGAGTTCATGTAGTATGTCAAATAGTGAGGAAACGGTGATAAAATCCCCGAAGGTTTCAAATGATTTGCACGAAGCCCAAATATGGCATTCAGCCTAAATCATGATAATATCAAATAAGTTTTAGTCAAATACGTGGTAAAATCAACAATCGGGACGGACCAAGTCACAATCCCCAACGGTGGTCCACCCACGCTCGCTATCCGGCATGCAAGTCACCTCAATATAGCACTATGTTGTGCAAATCCGGGGTTTCAAACCCTCAGGATATCATTTACAATCATTACTCACCTCGAACCGACGAAATCCCCAGCTCGCGATGCCTTTGCATCTCAAATTGGCCTTCACGCGTGTCGAATCTATCAAAAATTAGAGCGAATACATCACAATATGCTAAGGGAACAAAGCCCAAGCGAAAACAATCAATAATGGGCACAAATCCCGAAATTACCAAAACCCGAGCCCCAGGCCCACTTCTCGAAACTCAGAAATTTTTACATCAATAGGTTCCTTATCACCTCACGAGTTCATACATACCAAAAGTTCTCAAATACGACCTTAAATGGTCCATCAAATCCGTAAATTAAGTTTCAAAATTCCAAGCCCCAGTTCTTCAATTTTTGGCTTAATTTCCATGAATTGCTAGGTGGATTTCAAAATAAGAACAAGTTTTAAGTTCAAAAATATTACCTCCAATCGATTCTCCTTGAATCCCTCTTCAATTTCCTTCAAAAAGCTCTCAAAAAGATTAATAATGGAGTGAATGAGCCCCAAAATCGCGGATGAAATGTTTTAAAACATTCTGCCCAGGTCTGACCCTTCCTTCTTAGCAAATGCGGTCAAACCCTCGTGTTCGCGAAGCACAACCTTGCATTGACCAAAACTTACCCTATGCGAATACGACACCCAGGTTGCGAACGTGATGCCTTTCCTACTACACCTTCGCGAACGTGGAGACCATAATGCAAACGCGATGAGAAATTCTCCTGGGACAAAATTACTTGTACGCGATCGCGAAACACATGATACGAATGCAATGAACAACCTAATGAACCTTTCGCGAACGCGACCTAGACCCTCGCGAACGCGTAGCTTCTAGAACCCATCCCTTCACGAACGTTAGCTTCCCTTCGCGAACGCGAAGGCCAAAATACCTGCAATTGCTTGACTGATTTTTCTGCAATTTCTCAACTCCAAAAATGGTCCGATTAACCACCCGAAACTCACCCTAGGCCCCCGGGACCTCAACCAAAAGAACCAACACATCCTAAAACCTAACTCAAACATGTTCCGATCACCAAAACACCTCAAACAACACCAAAACCATGAATTCACATCGAATTCAAGCCTAGTTTTCTAAAAAAAACTTCCGAAACACGCTTTTGATAAAAAACCGAACCAAACCACGTCCGAATGACCTGAAATTTTGCACACACATACCAAATCGCATAATGAAGCTACAACAACTCTCAGAATTCCATTCCGACCCTCCGATCAAAATCTCACTTACCAACCGAAAATCGCCAAAATACTAACTTCGCCAAAACAAGCTAATTTCTACACCGGACCTCCAAAACCAATTCCGATCACGCTCCTAAGTCATAAATCACCCAACGAAGCTAACCAAATCCTAAAAAAAACTCCGATCCAAGCTCGTATACAAATAAGTCAACTCTTGGTCAAACATTTCAAATTCAAAGCTTTCAACTGAGACTCTTCTTTCAAATTTCTTCCAATTTTTCCTGAAACCCAAAACTAACGATCCGCATTAGTCATAATACATTACACGGGGCAAGTCATGCCCGAGAACTTGCAATCCAGGTGCAAAAGTTCAAAATGATCGATTGGGTCGTTACATCCTCCCCCAGTTAAACACACGTTTGTCGTCGAACATACCTAGAGCTGTTCTAAATACAAACCAACCGCTGAATAACCTTACCATGCATATACCCGGGGGTGATCCCACGTCACCCTATCTCATATAGGTCCGATAAAGCATTGTAACTAATATTTCACCATCCAATCTAGCCTATAGGCCATAGAACCACATTGCACTTTTCGAAATCATACACAAGATCAGAACCTCACATCTATACTCAGAATAAGCCCGAACCATCTATAATAACGCATACCTGCAACCTCAGGTGCAATCATATGATATACCACATAACCCAAACACTTGAAATGATAACTTCTATTCACAACAGCTGCACACAACACCCGAATACCAGTAGAAAACCCCATATCAACTAAGGTCTTATTTCACATTTTCATATACTGCCAATGATAAAGGAACACGCAATAAATCATCACCATTTCTCAGATCAACCATTCATGAACCCACTTCCCTTTTGACTAATACCACAGCAGATTCCGAGCGGAACCTCGATATTATCCTTCCAACAAGCTGAAATCAAATCCATTCGTATTCATTAGTGACCCCAACGATCACCTCGAATCCAACACACCACTCCGGTGATATGACACCTCAATACAAGCCTAAGCCACAACTTGCATAATACGCGCACCAATAAGAATGGTCCGAGCATACTCAAATCATGAAAAATGATTCAGACGAAATAGCTGTACCTCAAGCTCATCAGTACCATCACAACACAAGGCTGAGACCCTATCTCGCATCATAGAAATAGAACACCTGTATCTACCCCAAAAGGTCATATCTACACGTAGCCTCGCTACAACGCGCGATCATATCCAAACACTGCTACCAATGAAACACCCTAAGTCTCTATGATAAAAATCGACAACCACGCATAATTTGATGTCTGGAACCAAAGCAATTCATTACACCCACTGTGAAACAAATAACATAAGCCACGCACCCGATAGGACATAACCGATACGTCATACCCTAAGCAACGCTCAATTACTCTTCCTACTCAACTTTCACTATGAATCCCCAATAGAACCGCACCACATGTGCCCATAACCAACAAATCATAACGTCTCACAACATCGAAAAGTAAATCATAGCTCTCTTCAGATCACTAACAAGCCCAATAACGATCGAATCAACCTATCCCTCAACAATACAATTAGGGGTCAACCAAGCCAACTCAAGCTAAACACGTATCCACATCGGCCTACCAACAAACTCATTGCCAAGAAAGCCTGAAGCTGCTCTTTACACTACTATAACTCCTACCGGAGCCGTACAATACGGTTCCCGGCACTAAATCAATATCGAAATCTACAACCTCGCCTGGAAACATGACCCGCCACAAGAAACGCATCCGAAAAGTCCCTTAACACCGGGATGGAACCAATGGTAGGAACCTCGCATTGATATCCATCACGAAGGCCTAATTAAGAAAAGTAATCCTTCCCAACCGTCCGGTGGTCTTTGAAATATAAGCCACTCTGCTAGGACATAACCCGACGGACCTCGCCACTCAAACCGTGGCGTTTCTGGCATAGCCCATAGCGCAATAGTCCAGAATAGCCCAACACTGAGACAACCAGTCTACACCCCGATATCATATCCAAAATCTAACTTACCAAGCAAAGAAAGGTCCATTCGGGCCTCCAAATCCCCTGTAGTTGCTAAACAGTGCTGACACACACGATCTACCACTACATCATAGCATGTATATGAGAACTTCTGTCTCCACATCCACACGGCACATGAATCATCATATCCGATCCCAAATTTTGCCGTTCGAATACGTGCACACCTTTAATACCTAATTATTCCACGACAAATACTCTAAAATTTTCCTATGCCACTAAGCAAACCCGAATACCACCAGTTGATCCAACAAGAAAATGCCGCAATACTACCAAAGTATCATCAGTTTAATCACATTACCCTTTTCCGAGACAACTACTCTCGTTAAATCACTTCCAATTAGCAGCACCTTTTTCCCTGATTATCTGAGGCTACCCGTTGTCTAAGAGTTTTATGAACTTTCTTTCAGAACTGAACTGTAACCTAGCACATGCCAGTCTCGGTCCTCCACAACATACCACATATACTATACCATCTAAGGATAACATGAAAACTTTTATCTCCCTTCCGAGCCACAAACATCTACGCACTCAACTAGTCAAGAACTTCCATTGATCCCTTCTAGAAGAAAATCATTACACATCCCATGCCTCTCGTATTCATAGAAAATGCACCTCTTCAACCACAGTAGAAATCAACAAGAACTCTCCCAATTCCGTTTTCATAAATTAAACTGCCAGGACTGAATCCTTCTAACTCGACCAAGCTAAGCAAGCCATCAAACCCAAGAGCATTCCTGCAAAATACCTATACGAACTCATTACCTCGAACACACACAAGGAATTAATCATATCCTTTCCACACTGATTCGGTCTACTATCAAGCTACTTCATCTATCTAGATTTCCTTCTGATTCATTTTCAACTTGATATCCTCTTTTGTTGTAGTACCACAATCTCTCAACCCAGGCTCACTACCTAAGACCCAAGCACAAGACCACACTATCTAAAACCCATAAGCCGCTGAATACTCTCTCAATATCCTCAGAAACACCACATTCCAGAATACTTTTCTCTGAAGAACTTCCTGCAAATCTAAATCTGTTACCTTTACTTTCCTAATACTAATACATAGAATCCCATAATTAACATAAAAATACCACAAGTCTTGACCTCTTCCAATGAAAACATAGTCTCTAACCACATACACAACCTTAAGATACCCGATTGTTCCCTGTAGAATCTTGAACACATTAGAACCATCCTCGAAAGTCATTCACTCTTTATTCAAACTGCAACTTACCTGACCTACGAACAGAACCACCCATGCCTTATTGGCACTCCGATACTACAAAATGAAATCATCATCCCAATACAACCAAGCAACTTCCTGCTCTATGCGCTGAGCATTCTTTACCAATAACACTCTAGACATTCCGTGATTCTCATGCCTTGTGAAGCATAATATAACCTCTATCAAAATTTTCCTTTACTCTAGCCATAGCTAATTCTCTCGCATGCCCTAAACTGGAACCACATAGCACCCAACCGTGCAATCAACTGCAAACAGCAGACTCCCCCACTTGGCTCAAAGACATAGATCAAGACACACTCAACAACTCATAACACTTTTACTCTATTGATGCCACTATACCACAGTGAGATTAAACTCAAATCATTTACAAGTTGTGAGAACACAGATCATCCAGCACTAAAAATCTTCTGCAATTCTCGCATTCATCCCTGCAAAAGTGAAGCCCACTCTCTTAAGCAATCCAAAATTCCAAATTTCAATACGTACCCTTCTGTTACACATGAGATCTTCTAACATGCACATAAGGATCACACCACTTCAGAACAATCCGCAGGAGATAACCCACCTGCTTGCCTCAATATAATATTTCTGCATACCTTCCACCGTTATAAATTATCCGCAGTCACTTAGTCTTCCTGAGTTTGAACTCATACCGCAACGTAAAATTTACTTCACTTCCAACTAGGAGACACGAAAAGATTCTTCATGCGCCCATCACTCGGGGCCACACATCCAGTCACGATTGAAATCAAACACTTAATAGTTCATTTATCATCCATCAGACCTTCCTCGTCACTTCCAAGTTACATAGATACGTCTTGCAGTGCTAACATACTCATCACATGGATATCCAGCCGTCACTTCCACTAATAGGGACAATATCGAACATATAATTTCAAATCACTTACTCACACAATCAGCACCTCGATGCTCAAGCCATAGGCAAAGATCCAGCCTCAAGTCCTCCAGACTAGCCCAATATATACTCACGGAGATTACATCTCACCCCTTGATCGAGAATCACAAGCCATCAAGGCACATCAAATTCTGAGCGATAATGCGCACATACGAACGCGTGGAAGGAATTTCAAGAGTTATATCTCAAGCTGAATCAAGGACGCACGATAAGAATTCAAGAATGTGAAGTTTTCCTAAAAGTTCTGTAGCCTCTCGAGGAAAAATACAAACATCTCCATACCGATCCGCGAGACTATACTAAACCTACTCATGACTCGTGAGACCTAGTAACCTAGGCTCTGATACCAACTTGTCACGACCCAAACCCGCACTGGTCGTGATGGCGCCTCTCGTGAAGACAAGGTCAGCCAATTAACCCAACTCATCTCTTTCAAAATAGTTAAGCATAAATGAACAGAAAATATGGCTTAATGATATTAATTAACTAAACTACAACCCAACATAACCCTAATCGGGGTGTCACAAGTCACGAGCATCTATAAGAATGTAATTCCACTTTACAAGTCTAGAAATGCACTAAACATGAATAATGAATAACATAGAAAGATAGTGGTGCTGCGAACGTTGGCAGTCACCTCGCTAAATCTTTACAACTCTGCCTCCACGCAGCCAATACCCACTACCGGGTGAATAAATACCTGCAACTGCACATGAGGTGCAGGGAGTAAAGTGATTACTCTAACTCAATGAGTAATAAAGGTAAATAACAGCTGAGTAGTAAGAAATCACGTAAAGCAACCAACATGCTGTATAGAAGACGGGTACAATTCTCTGAGAAAAACAGTGAAAATTGTGAAATCTTTAAAAATATCTTGGCTCAGTTTAAATGTCTTTTGAAAATGATCCTTTCAACAGTTACAAAATGATTTCAAAACAGTTAGTGCTGATAAGCACAGAAAAATCGTCCCCTCGGGCACAAATACCACAGTATAACAGGTAAAAAGGCAAATAAATATTCAAGATGCGCACGTAAATATTCGCCCCCTCGGGCAACATCTCAAAACAGTACCAGCCCCACGGGCTCAATATCAATCGCTCAGAACAGTATCAGCCCCTCGGGCTCAGTATCACATCACATGGGTACCCGCACTCACTAGGGGTGTACAGACTCCGGGAGGGGCCTCTTACGGCCCAAGCGCAATATCAAGCCACCTCGTGGCATATAAAACAAGGCCTGAAAGCCTTTTCACATCACACTCGAGGCCTGAAAGCCTCCTCACATAACAGTCGAGGCCTGAAAGCCTCCTCACAATACACTCGAGGCCTGAAAGCCTCCTCAGAATACACTCGAGTCCTGAAAGCCTCCTCACAATACACTCGACATATCCTCACATATGTCCCTCCGCCCCCACTCAGCCCAGAAAACATCATAAGCCCCTCGGTCATTAATAAAATAGTAGTGCTCAGCCCAAACAACAGTGTAAATATCATTTAAGTCTCAAAGTTCATTTAAAATGGCTGAGTTTGTAAAATAGTATAACCAACAGGACTGAGTTCAAGTAGTATGTCAAATAGTATGGAAACAATGATAAAATCCCCGAAGGATTCAAATAATTGGCACGAAGCCCAAATATGTCAATCAGCCCAAATCATGATAATATCAAGTAAGTTTCAGTAAAATCAATAATCGGGATGGACCAAATCACAATCCCCAAAGGTACTCCACCCCACGCTCGCTATCCGGCGTGCAAGTAACCTCAATATAGCAATACGACATGCAAATCCGCAGTTTCAAACCCTCAGGATATCATTTACAATCATTACTCACCTCGAACCGGCAAAATCCCCAGCTCGCGATGCCTTTGCCCCTCAAATCGGCCTCCACGCACGTCGAATCTATCCAAAATCAAATGAATACATCACAATATGCTAAGGGAACAAAGCCCAAGCAAAAACAATCAATAACGGGCACAAATCCCAAAAGTACCAAAACCCGAGCCCCGGGCCCACTTCTTGAAACTCAAAAATTTTCACATCAATAGGTTCCTTATCACCTCACGAGTTCATATATACAAAAATTTCTCAAATCCGACCTCAAATGGTCCTTCAAATCCCTAAATTAAGTTTCAAAATTTCAAGCCCTAGTTCTTCAATTTTTGGCTTAATTTCCATGAATTTCTAGGTGGATTTCACAATAAGAATGAGTTTTAAGTTCAAAAATCTGACCTCCAATCGATTCTCCTTGAATCCCTCTTCAATTTCCTTCAAAAAGATCTAAAACAGATTAACAATGGAGTGAATGAGCCCTAAAATCGCGGATGAAATGTTTTAAAACATTCTGCCCAGGTCTGACCCTTCCTTCTTCGCGAACACGGTCAAACCCTCGCGTTCGTGAAGCACAACCTTGCATTGACCAAAACTTACCCTATGCGAAAGCAACACCCAGGTCGCGAACGCGATGCCTTTCCTCTTACGCCTCCGTGAACACAGAGACCATAACGCGAACGCGATGAGAAATTCTACTGGGACAGAATTCCTTGTACGCGATCGCGAAACACATGAGGCGAATGCAATGAACAGCCCGATGAACCCTTCACGAATGCGGCCTAGACCCTCGTGAACGCGTAACTTCCAGAACCCATCCCTTCGCGAACGCGAAGGCCAAAATACCTGCAATTGCTGGACTAATTTTTCTGCAATTTCTCAACTCCAAAAATGGTCCGATTGACCACTCAAAACTCACCTGAGGCCCCCGGGACCTCAACCAAAAGCACCAACACATCCTAAAACCTCACTCAAACATGTTCCAACAACCAAAACACCTCAAACAACACCAAAACAATCAATTCACATTGAATTCAAGCCTAGTTTTCTAAAAAAGACTTCCGAAATACGCTTTTGATAAAAACACAACCAAACCACGTCCGAATGACCTGTAATTTTGAGAACACATCCCAAATCACATAACGAAGCTACAACAACTCTCGAAATTCCATTCCGACCCTCGAATCAAAATCTCACTTACTAACCGGAAATCGCCAAAATACTAACTTCACCAAAACAAGCTAATTTCTACACCGGACCTCCAAAACAAATTTTGATCACGCTCCTAAGTTTTAAATCGCCCAATGAAGCTAACCAAATCATAAAAAAAACTCCGATCCAAGCTCGTAAACAAATAAGTCAACTCTTGGTCAAACATTTCAAATTCAAAGCTTTTAACTGAGGCTCTTCTTTCAAATTTCTTCCAATTTTTCCTGAAACCCAAAACAACGATCTACATTAGTCATAATACATTACACGGGGCAAGTAATGCCCGAGAACTGACGATCCAGGTGCAAAAGTTCAAGACGACCGGTCGGGTCGTTACAGTTCTTCTTGCCCGTTGTAAGCACGTGATTTTTGCCTTGCATGATTTACTCCTACAAGATTCTTAAAATTAGGATTTTTCTTTTAAATTATTTAATTACATAATTTTCATGTATATTTGTATTTCTGTGTGCATTTTTAATTTATATAATTCATGGAAAATACAAAAAAATACATATTGCATTTGTATTTAGGAATTAATTTTACATAGTTTTAGATTAATTAGTGATTAGGGTTTTAAAAAAATACAAAAATCACAAAAAAAATTGATTTATTTTTCTTGATTTAATTTTTAGCTTTGAATTTTGTTAGTTTTCTTTTAATTTGGTATTTAATTTTTTGAGTTAATTATTAATTAGAGCTTAATATAATTTCGTAGGTTAATCTAGTTTTTTAGAATTAATTTGGGTTTTTAGTTTTTAATTTGAAAAGAAAAAGAAATGAAAATTAAAAAAGAAATTGAGTCTTTAATAAAGATGTCCAAATATTAGTCTAGCCCAAACCAAATCTCCTCCCAAACTCAGTAAACCAAACACCCCTCAGCTCAATCCAGACCCGCGTCTCACCCGGCCCAAATTCACACCCCTGTACGGTCCGTTCCCCCAGCCATCGAAACGATGATGTTTTGTTTAAAACAAATCCTAGCCGTCTATGTTTTGTTGATCCAACGGACCACAACTCACCCATCCCTGATATATAACTATCCAAATGACCCCCCTACCCTATTGTCTCTCATCACAACAAACCCTAGAGACCAACCCAGCCGCCCTATTTTCCTCCACCTCCTCCGCCGCTACCGGAAATCGCCTACGGCGGCGACCGACGTCCAATCCCAACCAAATTTACACCACAAGCCCATCTTCACCTCCTCATCTCGAATCCCTGACTAACTTCCCTCAAAACTTACCCAAACCCCTCAAATCTTGGTTGGAAGTTATAAACCCTAGCACCGCCACAGTTTTTCCGGTGGAAGTACAACCTCTGCTCAACCCTAAAATCTCACCACACACTCTCCATAGTCCCTCAAACAAAAACCACCTTCAATTTCCTTGAAATCCCCTCAGTTGGACTTTAATTTCAGATATTAAAAAAATGGAACCCTAATTCTTTATCATCTTCGAGCCATCCTGTAAAGGTCGAGGTTTATTGTCAAAGCATTGAAGACATTTAGACTTGAAATGAGTATTAGACGGTGGTTCTTACAAGAACAACCCGACTAAAACTCGTTTTTGGTCCAAATCAAGGCGACCGAAGTTTATCAAAAAGTAAAGTGTTAAGTATTTCCTTATTTATTTATTTTCCCCTTCATCTAGTTCATTGTTTTCTGCATCATTTAGATATCAGTCTTTTTATTTTGGCTTGTTTGAATTAGTTTAATTAGTTAATCATTTTAATTAAAAAAAATATAAAAATAGTTCGATAATTAGGACTGAGTTCTGTTTCTCTAAGTTGGGGATTCATGTTTAATCTTTCTTCCTTTACTTGTCATTTCAGAACTAGAAATAGATTTAATAATTTTCCTTTTTGAAATTCTTGATGATATTAGTTTTAGGGTTTTTATTCTTGCTTGTTTCATGTTCTATTTTGAATTAGGTTTAATTAATTTCTCTTGAATTTTGTTTTAATTTATTCGCCTAAATGGTCCCTTCTTTGATCTTTTTGGTTGTGCTGAATTGGGCCCTAGGATGTTAGTCCTGATTAGCCAACTATTAGAAATCTTTGGAGGGCCTGGGTCAGAATTTGAGTCTTAGATATTCATGTGGGCTAATTTAGAATTAGCCTTGGGCTCTTTGAGTCATTTGTGACCCAATTCAAAGATGCCCAGCTATTTTTAGCCCAAGTCTGTTTGGTAGCTTACGTAATTTTCAGGGTCATTCGGGGTAGTTTAGGTAATTGGATAAGGGAATCTTTGTTGTAACAGAATAGGAAGCTTCTAGTGGGAGGTTCTTTTTGAATTTTAGATTTTTGGTAGTTTAACTTGAGTAACAAGTCAATAAGTGAGGGATTTCTAAGATAAAAACAAGAATTGAAAAGGGGATGAAGGGAAAAAATCAAAACCTTAGGACTGCCCTACTTTCTTGCCTATAAAGGCATCCTTTCCTTGCTATTAAAGGCAAAACTTGAAGAAGTGAGAACTCAAAGAGCTGAAAATACACAGATTGGGGAGTCTTAGAGATCAGAATTTGAGAGCCTAGAAAAAAAGCTAAATTTCAATGTTCTATTGAAAAATTCCTAAAATTCTTTAGATCTCCATTCTGAGATAATTCCTGAATAGTTGAAGGGGTAAAATGAGTTGAATCTATTTGGTATTCAAGTGTTTGGTTCATTTTTGGTTGGATCTTCAATTGCTGGATTTTATTTAACATTCTGCTAGTTCGAAATTGCTTAAAAGCTGGGCATTCCTTTGTTATTCTTGGGGCTAGTATCATTGTTGTTTGCTGCTGCTTATCATCTGCTGAATCTCATTTATTTGCTTTCATTATTCCAGGTACAAGTTTTGAACCCTTCAAGATGAAAGGTACAATTTGAAGATGAAATAAAAGCACTATTATGCCATAGCTTGTTGTTTTCTTGCATGATGTTCATATCCCCTTTACCTATTCATAGTATAGTTTAGTTGATTTTTATCTAAGTAGCAAGTTCTCATGTTGTAATTAATTATGGACTGTTGAACTTAGTTATATCTTATTTGGTTATTTTAGCTGTAGTGTAGGTTAACTTTGCCATCTATGTTAGTTAAATGCAGGAACTGTTCTGGGAATCGTAGGTTTCTATTACTGTTTGTATGTGCAAGCCTGATATCCCCTTTAATAGTTTATCTGAGTCGTAATAAATGATCTCTGGTCATGCATGAAGCCTAGACATTGTGAGGAATCACTCTATAATAGTATTGATCTCCTTTAAGTGTTTTCAGGGTCTTGCTACCATGTCCTAAATGTTAGTTTAAGTCTGAATTTAGAATATCATGTGAACATAAAAATGAATATAGGATTAGTACGTATAGATGTTAATTCTATGATGAGTGGATATGTAAAATGGTTCTTAGTTGAGTCTTGATCCAAGCTTCAGTGTATAATTTCCAAACCTTAGGTTCGTGGTCATTTGATTCAAAATCTGCAGTTAAAATTCAGTTGTTGATGCATATTTCTTTAATTTGAACTTTTTTCTTCCTGCAATTTTCTGGGTTCAACCCCCTCGTTTCTTTCTCAATTGATGTGGGCATGTTTGTTCGAATTGGGCTTATTTAAAGCCCAAGTTAGTTTTGGCTTGGATTGGTATGCCTGATTTCCCAAAGCTTGGGCTCACCCTTGGGCCCAGGTAGGACAGTCTCCTACAAATGAGATCTAGATCGTTCTCATCTCGTTGGGCTGCCTGTTCACTTGTAGTGGGCCTAGCCACCCCTTTGCCTAAAATAAATAACCTCGCCCATGAGGGCTTTTAATTAATTAATTAGCCTTTAACCATATCTAATGTTAATTAGTTAAGTCCTTTAATTATAATGGAGTAGAATCATAATAGACATTAACAGTCCATGACTTTCCGAATTTTAGTTAGGATATCCTGAGGTACACCGTGCCAAATAAAATGACAAATGCGTGGCCCTTGTACAATTAGCTTTAACTCAACCTTAGAATTCGAGGCGTGCCATTTTGCAAATTCCATGGCCCTCGCAAAGTGCAAACGCGAAGTTGCTTTAGGCGTGTATTTAAAAATCTACTTTCCTAAACTCGGGTGCACATTTATGTGACCCAAATCCAAATCTCAACGATGTTAAAATATGTCAAAAACCACGGGTGCATTTATGTGACGTGGTTCAAGACGTGTTTTAATAACATTGCAATTTTCTCTAAAATGATTTAAAAGAGATAAATAATTTAAAATTGCACTATAGGTTCGAACATGTATTAAAATCAGGTAATAGGCCAATTATGATAGTTTAAGCGACCATGATAGAACCACGGAATCCGGGGGTGCCTAACACCTTCCCCCGGGTTAACAGAATTTCTTATTTAGAATTTTTGGTTCGCAGACTTCAAATGGAAAGTCGAAGTCTTCCTCGATTTGGGATTTAAAATAAACCGGTGACTCGGGACACCAGAAACTAACCTATCCCAAGTTGCGACTCTAAACAAAAAATGAATAAATAATCCCATTTCAAATAATGTCACCTAAATTGGAAAAACTCCTTTGTACACTATCCTTTAGAGGGTGGTGTGTGAAAAAAGGAGGTGTGACAGCTCTGGCGACTCTGCTGGGGAATACGAACCCAGAACTTCGGTTCAGGGTTCAAGAATTCGAGCTTAGAATAGCTGTTATATTTGGCTTTATTTGATTTTCCTACATGTTTCATGCCTAATGTGCTAAATGCTTTACTGCTTTGATATTTTGGTGAATTATATATATAAACTGCTACGGAACCCTTCTCTTCTCATCTTTGGGGATGTGCTCGCTGGTCGAGACTCCCTATTCTGTTAGTGTCATACCTTGAAATAAGAAAGAGGCTCAGACAAGTTACTAAGTTGGATGGCCTTTTGGTTTCCGGTACGTAGCCCCCTCCTCGACTCAAGTTGTCCGCTCGGGTACACAGTTTAAAACATATACCTAGGTTTTAAACCATTATAACAAAGCCTCATGCCGGACCCTAGTAGGAACGTTTATTTGTATCACGTGCATTTGACTTAGGAGACTTAACACAGGGGTTGGGTATGGCTAGGACAGGTATACGTGAAATGAAAAGACCATCCTGATGCATCCTACTTGCTACTTATGCATTTATTTGCTTCGGATTTGCATGTTGACCGGCTTGTGAATAATGGGAGAGAGTTGAAAAAGAGAATAACAATGTTAGGGTTAAGTGTGTTAATCACCTGTTTTGAAAAACCAATACCCAAATGGTACCGAAACTCTGTCGAATTTTTGAGAAAATGAAAGAAAAAAAAGTTTTTCAAAAATAGTTGGTTTTGTCAAATCTGCCCGAACTATGCCAGTTTGATTCTCACCGGATGTGGAAAACGTAGGCAACCCCCATCGGGTCCAACTTTCCTTTTTGAAAAAACAACACAAAAACAACAATATTTTATTTTTTGTCACAAATAAGTCGGGTGATGCCATTCTTGTTTAAAATATGCCGACTGTCCCCGAAAGGGCGTCGGAAGGCTATTTTTACAAGTACAGCCACCTTGGGTCATTTCAATGGTTAGTGGACATAACCTTAAAATCTTCTTCCCCGAAGTGCTAAAATACCGTATCTGCAAAGCCGGAGTTTGGTTTTTGAAATAAAAGTTTATGAAAAATTGAAAATTCCCCAAAAATTGTTTCCTTACTTTTCGCATTTAGTTTACTTGAACCACGTAATGATCTGATTCACGCGACGTGGATACGTAGGCAATCCTCATCGGATCCGGTCTTAATTTTGTAAATAGCTCCAATAAGAAAAGAAAATAAAAAAATAAAAAATGATGAGAGAAAAAGAGCAAAATAAAGGAAAAGCAAGAAAAAGAGAGCTTCCGGGAGTACGCAATCAAATGACATGAGCAAGCATCTAGAGTGAAGCCTCCGATGGACGAGGTCAAAATGGTCACAGTGTTACTCCAAGCTCAGGAAGCCAACTACTTCCACAATATGATGTCAGCTATGGGTAAGCCGTTCATGGAGGCTATCAAAATCGGTGAAATGGTGGAAAATAGATTGAAAACGGGCAAAATTCTAAGCCAATCCGCTATTAGATCAACCTCCCAAGCCATTCAGGGCGGGTCTGGAGGAGTAGCAAAGGGAAAGAAAGAAGAAGAAACATCCATGGCAGCATCAGGTGTAAGAAGACACCGTGCTCCCAGATTCGTGTTCCCAGCAAGAACCCCTTAGCATTATTACCCCCACCAGGACGTGGCCTATGCTCCTCAACCGTATGCGGTAATGAATGCTGAACCTTATGTCCGGCCTCAGTAACAAGCCAATCGGAACCAAGCTCCATTTCCTAGAAACCAGCCTCCTCACAAAACCACTACAACCCCCGTCCTCCACAAAATAACTTCCGTCCTTGTGAACCACCCAGGAGGCCAAATTTTACACCAATCGGTGAATCCTAATCCAGTCTGTTTCCAAAGCTTGTCCAAATGGGTCTGCTGTAGCTCATACCCCCAAATAGGCAAAACCCAGAATCACCCTTCTACCAACGGGGCACCCGATGCGCTTATCACTCAGGAGCTGAGGGGCATGATACAAAAAACTGTTGGACTTTGAAAAGAGCCATGGAGGATTTGATAGAACGGAGGAAGATAGTGTTAATGGATGAGGATATCCCCAATGTGACCAACAACCCTTTGCCGGCCCACAACAACGGGTCGGTAATTGGAATGATTTGCGAGGATAAGGAATTTTACCCGGCATTAAAGGACATAATCACCATTGCTGATGTGGAGAGGAAACCAAAAACTTTCCCGAAGCAAGACAAAGGGGAGAAAAAGAACAAAGCTACCCATCTAAAATCAGCGAAGAAAATTGAAGCAGGAATGGGGGCAATGCCTCCTAAAGATGCTATTCTCCATGTCCCTCGGGGCCGCAAGGAAAAGCAGTTGACTTTGAGTCATCCCAGGAGATTTGAACTGAACAAGGAAACCCAAATTTATGTGCCTAAGGTGGCTTATGTGATACGGGGCACAATTAGGCCATCGAGGCTGAATAAGCCCGTGGTTATTGGACACGCATTACAAAAGCCCATGACAGATCCTAATGCTGTACCCTGGAACTATAACAAATCAGTGGCTCCTATAAGGCAAAGAAATCTCAGGGTAAGTTCAAGAAAATAACCCTGTTGAAAGGTATTCCAATTTGGAAAAAGTGAACAACACCACTAGAAAGCGCTTCACATCTAAACAACCCGTGAGTGCCGAAGAGGCGGAAGCTGTCTTTCAAAAAATAAAGATGGCAGATTATGAAGTGGTTGACCGGCTTCAAAAGTTTCCTGAACAAGTCTCCTTGCTGTCTTTATTGATGAAATCCCCTGAACACTAGAGGGTATTAATCAAGACCCTCGAAGAAGCATACGTGCCAGCTGAGACTTCTGTGGAGCAATTAGAAAGAATGGCAGAAAGAATTTTCGCTATCAACCAGATTTTATTTAGCAAAAATTACTTGCCTCTGGAAGGGGCCGCACATAACAAAGCCGTGCACTTAACTATCAAATGTGAAGGGTACTACGTGAAAAGGGTTATGGTGTATGGAGGTTCTGGGGTGGACATCTGCCCACTCTCAACACTACCGCGCTTGGAAATTGGGACCGAAAGGATTCGTCCCAACATTGTCTGCATACGATCCTTCGATGGTATCAAAAGGGACACAATTGGAGAGATCGATCTAATTTTGACCATTGGCCCAGTAGACTTTAAGGTGACTTTCCAGGTTTTAGACATGGACACATCCTACAATTTTCTCTTAAGGAGGCCATGGATCCATGCACCAGGGGTTGTACCCTCCACTCTTCATCAAATGGTAAAATTCCGAGCATGAGAATCAAGAGATCGTGGTCCACTGGGAGGACGAGCAATCAATTTATCGGGACCCATCAGTCCCATACCTCGAAGCAAGAGAAGGAAGAGAGCACATAGTTTATCAGGCCTTTGAAGTTGTGGTGGCAGACCAGTATGAAGAGGGAAACCCTTACCCCCAACCCTTCCTTTCCAATGCATCAATCATGGTGGCTAAAGGAATGATCCAGCATGGCTTCAAACCGGGGAAGGGACTCGGGAGATCCCTTCAAGGAATAGCTGAACCAGTTACCCTGCCTGTCACTGAGAAGTTCTTCGGGGTAAGCTTCCAACCTACTCCAGATAATATAAAATGGGCGAACGACAGAAAGAATGATGGATGGGTTTTGCGTCAACCACTGCCACATTTGTACAAGACATTTGTCAAGCCAAAATACAATGAAGAATAGGAGGATGAGGCCTTTACGGCTGAAGAGATTATTGTTATATGTGGGGCAATGAGAAAGATACTATATGAAACCCACATGGTTCAGCCAGGGGAGGGCTCAAGCACCGCTGAGGTGCTGTATATGAGACCGAACATCAAGCTGCAGAATTGGAAGGCTACGCCATTCCCAATCAAGCAGGTGTCCCGGTAGACCTGTCCTGCCACTTTTTCTGCATCGCGAGTTATTCCAGGGTGTAACTCAGGTGTTTTCTTTAGTTTCCTGTCTTTTAATTTTCAAATGTAAACCCTGTTATCTTCAAATTCCAAGAATTGAAATCAATATTTCATCGTTCATCTTTCTTTATTCTTTCTGATTTTGCTATTTTTATCTTTTATTTCTTCGTTCAGTTCTAATAATGCGGCTTTAAATAACATGACATGGTTTCCCAGATCCCAAAATACTGTCAGACTTTGAAATAATGAACCAAGAGTCAAAGTGCAAAGAAGATAAGTTAAACGAAATAAAACATAGAGTTGGAAACAGTTGAAAGAAAATTGGCTCTAGATTGGAAAGATCCATACATTGCAACCAGAGTACTGCCAAAAGAGTGCGTTGTACTTGGGATACATCGAAGGAAATGTCCCTGAAACAACTGTCAATGCAAATGCGGTCAAAAGGACTATGTTGGATCCTATATATAGCATTTGCAAACCCTTTGAGCCAGCTCCCATTCTTTGTTTACCCTCTTTGGAACCTGGAAGTGTTATTGAAAAATGAAATGAAAAAAAAGGAGAAGAAAAAGAAAGATACAAAAAAAAGGAAGAAAAGGCAAGGAAAAATGATGAAAAAAAAACAAAAGCAACAAAAACAAAATGTTTTCCTGAACTACGTCTGACTTGATTCCGAAAGGATACGTAGGCAGCCTCTCGTTGGGGTTTAGTAACACCAAAACAAAAATCCCAATTTCCCCCAAAAGTGAAACTGGGGCAGATGATATAATGGCTAGGCAATGAGCCCACCAGAATTGTTCCAAAGCTGTAAATCCATTAAGATTCTTTTACCCAAACCTTGTCCAAGTCCTTCTAATCAATTGGAAAAGGCTTTGGAATCAGAAAACACCATTGTTGGAACTTGATACAATCAAAATGAGAGAAATAAAATGAGAGAGTCTTATTGGTGAAAACCTAAGGGCACCATAAGGCGACGGTGAGCAGAGAAATTGAAAATGAGAGAGTCCGTTTAGTGGAAACTTGTAAAGAGCACTATCAAACGACGATGAGAAGAGAAATGAGAGAGATCGATTGGCGAAAACCCGCAAAGGGCGCTGTCGGTCGAAAAGAAGACATTTCCTACAACTGAAAGAGTCTTGGCAAGATTCCCTGGTTTTGAAACGCATTTCAAATGAGTTTATGAAAAGTTGGAAAGTTTGTATGGGTCGGGCATCTAGTCCAAGAATCATGTCATGTCCATTTGAAGCCTACATGCACCCCAGATAAGTCCTTTCTTTCTCCCCGAAAGGGACACTTGCCTTTAAATTCATTTTCTGGCCTTTTGTTTGCTTTTTCCTTGAATCCCTTTCAGTCTAACTCTGTTCCCTAAGATAATACAAAGAAAAGGTGGTAAGATTGGCTTTACAGGGCTCTGCCTAACAAAAGCTAAAGAAAAGTACCCAATCTCAGCGGGTGCATCATGTCGATCCTGTCTGGCCATGATGGTTGATGCTCTTAAAGCAAGGCTATTGAAAAGGAAAAGAAAGTCAAGGACAAAGTTCATAATGGCAGAATAAAGTGAAAGGGTTGAAGCCCCATGCGGGCGAGTTGTCATGAAAAACTTAAAAGTTGAGCCATTCGGTTTGAGAGAGAGATTAATCTTCAAAACCAAAAAGCAGCAGAGGTTCTCAACAGAAGCTGGGCAGAGGCCAAGCAATTGAGGCTATCTAGGACACAAAACCAACCACCGTTTCAACCTAACAATTATTCTTTGTTTGAAATTTGAAACAGGTGCAATTCAAGCAATCGTGCAAGAAGCAGGTGCAACCAAAAGGGAAAAAGAAATACGCAAGTGCTGAAACAGCTTTGCAGCAGGGAACCGACCAAAAAGGGAAGTTTCCCCCAAATTTTTTCTTGCATTTTCTACTAAAAAATGAAATGAATAATGATGATATTAAAAAAAAAAAGAGGAAGAAAAATCCAAAATCATGGTAGCATAGGGCCCCATTCCCTAGATATCCCGGCATAACCCGTGGACCCCCATGGCATAACTCGAGGACCTTTTTTCTTTGCTCCCTGGCATAACCCAAGGACCGTTTTCTTTTATCCCGGCATAAACCGTGGACCTCCCTGGCATAACCCAAGGAGCTTTTTTCTTTTATCCTAGCATAACCCATAGACCTCCCTGGCATAAACCAAGGAGCTTTTTTCTTTTAATCCTGGCATAACCTATGGACCTCCCTGTCATAACTAAAGGAGCCTTTTTCATTTATCCCGACATTACCCATGGACCTCCCTGGTATAACCCAAGGACCTTTTTTCTTCTATCCCGGTATAACCTATGGACCTCCCTGGCATAACCTAAGGAGCCTTTTTCTTCTATCCTAGCATAATCCGTGGACCTCCCTAGCATAACCCAATGAGCTTTTTTCTTTTAATCCTGGCATAACCCGTGGACCTCCCAGGCATAGACCAAGGACTTTTTTCTTTCATCCCGGCATAACCCGTTGACCTCCCTAGCATAACCCAATGACCTTTTCTTTTATCCTGGCATAACCCGTAGACCTCCTTGGCATAACCCAAAGAGCCTTTTTCTTCTAATCCCGGCATAACCTGTGGACCTCCCTGGCATAACCCGTGGACCTCTATGGCATAACCCAAGGAGCTTTTTTCTTCTAATCCCAGCATAACCCGTGGACCTCCCTGGTATAACCCAAGGAGCTTTTTCCTTTTAATCCCGGCATAACCCGTGGACCTCCCTAGCATAACCCAAGGACTTTTTTCCTTTATCACGGCATAACCCGTGGATCTCCCTGGCGTAACCCAAGGACCTTTTTCTTTAATCCTGGCATAACCCATGGACCTCCCTGGCATAACCTAAGGACCCTTTTTCTTTTAACCCCGGCATAACCCGTGAACTTCCCTAGCATAACCCAATGACCTTTTTCTTTAATACCAGCATAACCCTCGGACCTCCCTGGCATAATCCAAGGAGCTTTTTTTTTCTTTTTATCCCGGCATAACCCGTGAATCTCCCTAGCATAACACGGTCATCTTTCCAGCATAACCTAGCAATTCTTCTAGTTTAGGATTTCACTCCCTATCCCCAAGGATACACAATCCTGATTTCTATTGCTTTCAATAAAGAAATTCTTTAGATTTTGTTGCAACTAACTCACGAAATTTTCCTAGTGAAAACTGGGGCAGAAAAATTTCATTCGTTCGTTCGTTTGTTTTGGTGTCTGAATAGGTTTTACCTCAAGGAACAGGATTTAAGATGACCGAAAGAATGAGTATTAATCTAGAATAACGAAAAAGAAGAAAAGAACAAAAAAGAAGTGAACTCAAAGTGTTTGAAATGAAGAAGGACGCGGACTGCTCAAAATTTGATCGAAGTCACAAGTTTTGCATGACCCGCCTTGATCCAAAAGCTGAAAGAAAGAACCAGCACCTACAACTTGCGAGCATCAAGATTCAGATCGGGGTCCACAGCAAAATCAACTAAGACTCAAGATCAAGCTTCAAGAGATTTATAGATAGGAATCTTGTAACTCGTAGTTGATAGGTTTAGCTAGCATAGCTTTTGATTTTCCTTTTTTGTGTAATAAGAAGGTCAGCAAGCAGTAGCAACAGTATCAACAGTGAAATCATAGCTCCCGGTAGTCCCATCTAGCAAAACTTCCAGAACTACACTGACCTGATTCCTTTATAGCCAAGGATATGTAGGCAACCTCTAAAGCAAGGTTCGGTTAGACGCTTTTCAAAAATGCTTCTCATGGAGTGCCAAGCGGGAAAAAATCCCTCATTATTGCTTATTTATCTTTGCCCGAACCCTTCGTGCCTCCGAGCAAAGAGGAGCAGCTGTGAGCACGTGATTTTTTGCCTCGCATGATTTACTCCTACAGGATTCTTAAAATTAGGATTTTTCTTTTAAATTATTTGATTTTTAGGATTTAATTGCATAATTTTCATGTTTATTTGTATTTTTGTGTGCATTTTTAATTTATATAATTAATGAAAAATACAACAAATACGTATTGCATTTGCATTTAGGATTTAATTTTAAATATTTTTAGATAAATTAGTAATTAGGGTTTTACAAAAATACAAAAATCACAAAAAAAAATTGATTTATTTTGCTTGGTTTAATTTTTAGCTTTGAATTTTGTTAGTTTTTTTAATTTGGTATTTAATTATTTGAGATAATTATTAATTAGAGCTTAATATAATTTGGTAGGTTAATCTATTTTTTTAGAATTAATTTAGGTTTTTAGTTTTTAATTTGAAAAGGAAAATAAATGAAAATTAAAAAAGAAATCGAGTCTTTAATAAAGATGTCCAAATATTGGGCTGGCCCAAACCAAATCTCCTCCCTAACTCAGTCAACCAAACACCCCTCAGCTCAGCCCAGACCCGCGTCTCACCCAGCCCAAATTCACACCCCAGCCCGGTCCGTTTCCCCAGCTATCAAAACGACGCTGTCTTGTTTAAAATAAATCCTAGCCGTCTATTTTTTGTTGATCCAATGGACCACAACTCATCCATCCCTGATATATAACTGTCCAAACAACCCCCTACCCTATCGTCTCTCATCACAACAAACCCTAGAGAAAAACCTAGCCGCCCTATTTTCCTCCACCACCTCCGCCGCCTGCCGCCGCCGAAAATTGCCTACGGCGGCGGCCGGCGTCCAATCCCAACCAAATTTAAACCACAAGCCCACCTTCACCTCCTCATCTCGAATCCCTGATTAGCTTCCCTCAAAACTTACCCAAACCCTTCGAATCTTGGTTGGAAGTTATAAACCCTAGCACCGCCACAGTTTCTTCGGTGGCGGCACAGACTCTACTCAACCCTAAAATTTCACCACACACTCTCCATAGTCCCTCAAACACCAAACCACCTTCAATTTCCCCGATATCCCCTCCGTTGGACTTCAATTTCAGATCTTAAAAAAATGGAACCTTAATTCTTTTTCATCTTCGAGCCATCCTACAAAGGTCAAGGTTTATTGTCCAAGCATTGAAGACATTTAGAATAGAAATGAGTATTAGATGGTGGTTCTAACAAGAACAATCCGACTAAAACTCATTTTTGGTCCAAATCAAGGCGGCTGAAGTTTATCAAAAAGTGAAGTGTTAAGTATTTCCTTGTTTAGTTATTTTCCCCTTCATCTAGTTCATTGTTTTTTGCATCATTTAGATATCAGTCTTTTTATGTTGGCTTGTTTGACTTAGTTAATTATTTTAATTAAATAAATATAAAAATAGTTCGATAATTAGGATTGAGTTCTGTTTCTCTAAGTTAGGGCTTCATGTTTAATCTTTCTTCCTTGTCATTTTCAGAACTAGAAGTAAATTCAATAATTTTCCTTTTTGAAATTATTGATGATATTAGTTTTAGGGTTTTTATTCTTGCTTGTTTCATGTTCTGTTTTGAATTAGGTTTAATTAGTTTCTCTTGAATTTTATTTAAGTTATTCTCTTAAATGGCCCTTTCTTTGATCTTTTTGGTTGTGCTGAATTGGGCCCTATTAGAAATCTTTGGAGGGCCTGGGTCAGGATTTGAGTCTTGGATATTCATGTGGGCTAATTTGAATCAGCCTTGGGCTCTTTGAGTCATTTGTGACCCAATTCAAATATGCCCAGCTATTTTTAGCCCAAGTCTGTTTGGTAGCTTAGGTAATTTTCAGGGTCATTAGGGGTATTTTAGGTAATTGGATAAGGGAATCTTTGTTGTAGTAAAATAAGAAGCTTCTAATGGGGGGTTATTTTTGAATTTTTGGTTTTTGGTAGTTTAACTTGAGTAACAAGTAGATAAGTGAGGGATTTCTATACTAAAAACAAGAATTGAAAAGGGGCTGAAGGGCAAAAATCAAAACCTTAGGACTTACCTACTTTCTTGCCTATAAAGGCATCCTTTCCTTGCTATTGAAGGCAGAACTTGAAGAATTGAGAACTCAAAGAGCTGAAAATACACAGATTGGGGAGTCTGAGAGATCAGAATTTGAGAGCCTAGAAAAAGAGCTAAATTTCACTATTCTACTGAAAATTCCTGAAATTCTTTAGATCTCCATTCTGAGATAATTCCTGAATAGTTGAAGGGGTAAAATGAGTTGAATCTGTTTGGTATTTAAGTGTTTGGTTCATTTTTGGTTGGATCTTCATTTACTGGATTTTATTTAACATTCTGCTAGTTTGAAATTGATTAAAAGCTGGGCATTCCTTTGTTATTCCTGGGGCTAGTATCATTGCTGTTTGCTACTGCTTATCATCTGCTGAATCTCATTTATTTGCTTTCATTATTCCAGGTACAAGTTCTAAACCCTTCATGATTTAAGGTCCAATTTGAAGATGAAATGAAAGAACTATTATGCCATAGCTTGTTGTTTTCTTGCATGATGTTCATATCCCCTTTACCTGTTCATAGTATAGTTTAGTTGATTTTTATTTAAGTAGCAAGTTCTCATGTTGTAATTAATTATGGACTGTTGAACATATTTATATCTTATTTGGTTATTTTAGCTGTAGTGTAGGTTAACTTTGCCATCTATGTTAGTTAAATGCAAGAACTGTTCCGGGAATCGTAGGTTTCTATTACTATTTGTATGTGCAAGCCTGATATTCCCTTTAATAGTTTAGCTGAGTCGTAATAAATGATCTATGGTCATGCATGAAGCCTAGACATTGTGAGGAATCAGTCTATAATAGTATTGATCTCCTTTAAGTGTTTTCAGGGTCTTGCTATCATGTCCTAAATGTTAGTTTAAGTCTGAATTTAGAATATCATGTGAACATGAAAATGAATATAGGATTAGTACGTATAGATGTTAATTCTGTGATGAATGGATATGTAAAATGGTTATTAGTTGAGTCTTGATCCAAGCTTCAGTGTATAATTTCCAAACCTTAGACTCGTGGTCATTTGATTCAAAATCTGCAGTTAAACTTCAGTTGTTGATGCATATTTCTTTAATTTGAACATTTTCTACCTACAATTTTCTGGGTTCAACCCCCTCGTTTCTTTCTCAATTGATGTGGGCATGTTTGTTAAAATTAACCCTAAGTTAGTTTTGGATTGTATTGGTATGCCTGATTTCTCTAAGCTTGGGCTCACCCTTGGGCCCAGGTAGGACAATCTCCTTCAAACGAGATCTGGATCGTTCTCATCTCGTTGGGCTGCCTGTTCACTTGTAGTGGGCCTAGCCACCCCTTTGACTAAAATAAATAACCTCGTCCATGAGGGCTTTTAATTAATTAACTAGCCTTTAACCATATCTAATGTTAATTAGTTAAGTCCTTTAATTAGAATGGAGTCCATGACTTTTCGAATTTTAGTTAGGACATCTTGAGGTGCGCCTCGCCAAATAAAATGACAAATGCGTGGCCCTTCTACAATTATCTTTAACGCAACCTTAGAATTCGAGGCGTGCCATTTAGCAAATTCCATGGCCCTCGCAAAGTGCAAACGCGTAGTTGCTTTAGGCACGTATTTTAATAATCTACTTTCCTAAACTCGGGTGTACATTTATGTGACCCAAATCCAAATCTCAACGATGTTAAAATATGTCAAAGACCACAGGTGCATTTATGTGAGGTGGTTAAGACGTGTTTTAATAACGTTGCAATTTTCTCTAAAAATGATTTAAAAACGGTAAATAATTTTAAATTGCACTATTGGTTTGAACATGTATTAAAATCAGGTAATAGGCCAATTATGATAGTTTAAGCGACCGTGCTAGAACCACGGAATCCGGGGGTGCCTAACACCTTCCCACGGGTTAACAAAATTCCTTATTCAGAATTTCTGGTTCGCAGACTTCAAATGGTAAGTCGAAATCTTCCTCGATTTGGGATTAAAATATACTGGTGACTTGGGACACCAGAAACAAACCTATCCCAAGTGGCGACTCTGAACAAAAAATGAATAAATAATCTCATTCTGAATAATGCCACTTAAATTGGAAAAAATCCTTGTACACTATCCTTTGGTGGGGTGGTGTGAGAAAAAAGGAGGTATGACACCCGTCGGTCTGTGGTTGAAAAGCCGTGCTAAGATTCACATGCATACCCAAACCTTTCTGAAATTTCTTCCAAAAGTTGGTTGTGAACTGACCCCCTCGATCTGAAATGATTGAGACTGGAGTGCCATGCAATCTGACTATTTCTTTGATATACAACCGAGCATACTATTCCGCTGTGTCGGTACATTTAACTAGCAAGAAGTGCACTGATTTCGTAAGTCGATCCACGATTACCAAAATTGAGTCGAACTTGCGCGGAGTGTGCGGTAACCCTACCAAAAAATCCATATTGATCATCTCCTATTTCCATATTGGAATTTCTATGCTTTGAGCCAATCCACCAGGCATTTGATGTTTGGCCTTCACTTGCTGACAATTCAGACATCTAGCCATGAAGTTCGCCACATCCCTTTTCATGCTATTCCACCGATAAAGTTCCTTGAGATCATGATACATTTTTGTAGAACCTGGGTGCACGGAATACCTGGAAGTGTGAGCTTCCGCCATGATCCTTCCCCGAAGATCGCCAACATCCGAAACACATAGGCGACCTTGGTACCGTAGAGTAACATCATCTATTCCAAAGGAAAAAGCTGTGGCCTTGTGTTTATGAATCCCCTCTTTCAGTTGTGCTAACATCGGATCGTTGAATTGGTTCTCTTTCACCTCTGCCACAAGTGATGATTCATCCCTATTCTGCACAATCACTCTTCCTTCAATAGAGTCCCCAAGGCGAACTCTAAAACTAGCCAACTGGTGAACCTCCCGGGCCAATGGCATTTGATACGCCTTCAAATGAGACAAACTTCCCATATATTTTCGACTAAGAGCGTACGCCACAACATTAGCCTTTCCTGGGTGATAGAGAATATTAATATCATAGCCCTTGAGTAACTCTAGCCATCTTCTTTGTCTCAGATTCAACTTCTTCTACTTGAAAATATATTGAAGGCTCTTGTGGTCCGTAAATACATCCACATGCACCCCATACAAATCATGTTGCCAAATCTTTAGCGCAAACACCACTACCGCAAACTCTAATTCATGGATTGGATAGTTCATTTCATGATTCTTGAGTTGTCGAGAAGCATAGGGTATAACCTTGTCGTGTTGCATTACGCAAACCTAAGCCCGATCCTTGAAGCATCGCAATACACCACAAACCGTCTGTACCCTATGGTAGAATTAATACCGATGCTGAAGTCAATCATGATTTCAATTGTTGGAAGCTCCTTTCACAAGCATCGGACCACTAGAACTTAACTGATTTCTAGGTCAATTTAGTCAATGGAGAGGCAAGAGTAGAAAATCCCTCCACAAACCTTCTGTAGTACCCAGCCAAACCCAAAAAACTGTGAATCTCTGTTGGAGTAGTAAGTCTAGGCCAATTCTTCACTGCTGGAATCTTTTGTGGATCAACCATAATTCCTTCTCTGGAGACGATATGACCCAAGAACACGACCGATTCAAGCCAAAATTCACATTTCAAAAATTTTGCATACAATTGGTGTTGCTGAAGAGTCTGCAAAACTGCCCAGAGATGGTTAGCATGATCCTCTCGACTCTTGGAATACACAAGAATATCTTCAATGAACACTATCACAAAGGAGTCTAGAAAAGGCTTGAAGACTCGATTCATAAGATCCATGAAGGCCGTCGGGGCATTTATTAGCCCAAAAGACATCACCAGAAATCCAAAGTGCCCATACCGAGTCCTGAAAGCTATTTTTGGAATATCCCACTTCCTTATCTTCAACTGATGATACCCAGACCGCAAGTCAATTTTTGAAAAACACTTAGCACCTTGCAATTGACCAAACAAGTTGTCTATTCTAGGTAGAGGATATTTATATTTTATTGTGACTTTGTTGAGTTGTCGGTAGTCATTACACATCCGTAATGACCCATAGTTCTTCCTTCCAAACAAGCTCGGTGCGCTCCACGGTGACACACTCAGCTGGATGAAACCTTTTTCTAGCAAATCCTTCAATTGTTCCTTTAGCTCTTTCAATTCTGCCGGTGCCATTCTGTAAGGTGGAATTGATATAGGCTGCGTGCCTGGCATCACATCGATCCCAAAATCAATCTCCTTGTCCGTTGGGATCCTAGGGAGCTCATTTGGAAATTCATTCACAACTGTCACAGACTCAAGGTTAAGTGCCTCGGCACCGGTGTCCATAACCCGAACTAAATGGTAGATACACCCCTTCTTGATCATCTTTGCGGCCTTAAGGTAAGAAATAAACCGACCTTTAGGCACTACATTATACCTCTTCCATTCAAGAACAGGCTCATTAGGAAACTCAAGACTCATAGTTCTGGTCCGACAATCAAGCTTGGCGAAACATGAATAAAGCCAATCCATTCCCATTATTACATCAAAATCGACTATCCCCAATTTAACAAGATCGGCCATGGTATCCCAACCACGTACCGTGACAACATAACCTCTATAAACTCGAGCAGCCATAATTAACTCACCAATCGAAGTTGACACCGAGAATGTCTCATGAAGTTGATCTGGTTCTATCCTAAATTCCATAGCAACAAAAGGGGTAATATAGGATAAGGTGGAACTAGGGTTAATAAGTGCATACACATCATTTGATTGAACAGTCAAAATACCTGTAACAACATCTGGAGAAGCCTTTGCAGTCTAGCAACCACTCATAGCATAGAACTAGCTAGGTCCTCCCAAATTCTATGCACCACCCCTAGTTGCACCATGCCCTACGGGTGCTGGGGTACCTCGAGCTGGAGAGGAGGCTGAAGATATAGCAACTGCTGGGCTGGCTGGCTGGCTGTGCTGTGCCCTTGCCCGCTCCCTAGCGAGATACACGACAATGCCTCTGAATATGGCCCATCATACCACATCCATAGTATATGGGTAACTCCAAGTAGAAAATCCCTAAGTGCATCTTCCCGCACCTGGGGCATGGGGACCTCTGCTGCCGCTGGGACCTCTCTTCTGACTGACCCCGCTGGTGGGATCCCCTATCGCCCTGGCTGGGCCAGAAATGACTCCACTGCTACAGCTAGCTGGGTCCTGATGGCAGTGCAATGGCTGAAGACTGTGCAACGGACTGGGACGACCGTGATGATCCTCCCCAGAAAGCTGTTGATCTTCCCCCACCTAGTGACTCACCCATGTTGCCCGTAGACCGGATCTTTCTGCTACCCTCTCTCTCCATTTTATTTTTTAGTTTGCGGTTCTTTGTGGCCTAAGCAAATGCTACCATCTTCCCATAATTTATGTCAGAATTCAAGGCATCTGTAGAAGCCATATTAGTAGTCAAAGATTTAAGGCCCTGAACAAACCGGCGCACCCTAGCCTCCATTGTGGGCAACACGTGAATAACATATTTGGACAGGGGGAAAACTCTATATGGTACTCCCATACACTTGTACTACCTTGCTTTATATTCTCAAACTCTGGTGCACGGGTTGCCCTTGTCTCAGCAGGCAGGAAATGATCTATAAAGGCATCGACAAACTCGCTCCACCTCTCCGGAAGCTCCCCTCCTCACGGGAATCTTCCTATAACTCAAACCACGAATAGGCCACCCCTTTCAGACGGTAGGTAGCTAACTCTACTTCTTCTGTCTCAGTTGCACGCATAACTCTGAGGGTCTTGTGCAACACGTGAATAACATATTTGGACAGTCCTTACGGGAATCTTCCTATAACTCAAACCACGAATAGGCCACCCCTTTCAGATGGTAGGTAGCTAACTCTACTTCTTCTGTCTCAGTTGCACGCATAACTCTGAGGGTCTTGTGCATCTCATCAATAATATCCTGAGTGTCTTCTTCCGGATTGGCACCCGTAAACACATGAGGGCCTAACTGAAGAAATCTGTTCACCCTGGAACTGATGGAATCCCCTTGCTAGCTAGATGAACTGGGCGTAACATTTGACCTTTAGGCCCGAGAGGCTACTAACTAAGTCAGTGTCTGGATAGCTTCCCTAAGATCCCTATCAGAAATACCAGAATCGGAAGCTGCGGCTGGAGGCGGAACATGAGTATCAATGGGAGGGATAGTGGTACCCTCCACAGGTGTAGGAACTGGGGTAGTCTGCTCTGGAATAGAAGAACCAGGAAGGGTGATAGCAGGGCGACTACCCTCACCCGCATTATTAAGTAGTGATTTATCAGCCACTCCTGAGGTGGCATCGGCTTCTTGGCCATTTCTCACTTTCTTCTTAGGTGCCATTTACTGAAACATATAATAATGCACTAGTTAGAGGGGGAATAGTTTTGTTGCCAGTCTTGCCGCACGATCCAGAATGTCAAAGAAGGGTGTTATTCCTAAATGCCCATGTAGCCTCCAACTTATAGATGTGGTCGTACATACTGATAAGAAGGACTCTACTAGATACGACTCTGAGACATCTTAGGACACTTTAAAACCTTAGGCTTTGATACCAAGTTTGTCATGCCCCAACCTCGGGGGGCGCGATCGACACTCAATCTAGTGAACCCAACTAAGAAAGCCTTATCAAACACTTTCTACTCGACTCAATACCATTAGGGAATCAAGCTTTTGTTTAATTAGACAATAGGAGAGGCTATACATTCAACATTGATCATTTTATATCACAAACTTAAACCATAGTAAAGTTCCAAGATTCCATACAATTATAATTATACACGGTAAAATTAGAAGACTTGATTTTTTGCTATCAAGACATTTTGAAAGCCTTCCCCGAGACCCCGAGGAGGGAAGGCCACAATCTAGTTCTCAGCCTCAGGGCTCATCAAGGTCCGAATTGAAGGAAGCATGGCCCGAGGTCAGGATAAAAGAGGAAGTCTCCTAAGCACATGGCTACACCTGACAGGTCCGGTCTATCTGGAGCCTACTGAGAGGACTTGCGTAAGGTCGTCCCATCTTTCTACTCTTGTAAATAATAAAGACGTACTATACCGAGTCCCCTTGCCTATATAAGGGGGACTCACTAGTGGGGGGCTGATGTTGCTCTACTTCTCTACAATGCAATAATATTTCTCTCTCTTTCTTCTAAGTTATCAGTCTTCATCGACCCCGAGGTCGCCACAACATTTTATTGTGTCTTCGTTTTTTCTTCATCATTTAGCTCAAGATTGATAGTATAGAGCCTTAATTACTTATATTTTTATCTGTTATCCCCTTCTCGAATACCCTCGATAAGCCTGATATAGGCTCGAGGCCTAGCTTCGAGGTACCTACAAGCTTGCTTTATGCCCAGGAACGTCCCCTTACTGGTTCGATTGTTGCTTAGGCTAACTAGATCTTTACTATCTTACTTCAAGTTTTACCACTAATCACCCTTACAAACTAGCTCGGGAATAGATCACATATTTTTAGAATCCCATTTACAAAATTAATTTTTGTTACCATTTTCACGGTAAACAGTTTGTCGCATACCGTGGGGCTAAAAATAATAGTGATTATTCTCTTGTTAGTTTCGTCACTTAAACGCACGATATCTTTTACAATTTTTCTTGCCCAAGATCTTTCGATTTCAAGTTAATGATCAGCTCGATAAGGGAAATCGAGGACGATAACCCCAAAAATCGCAAAGAAAACAGTATGGCCGTTCTAACGGCTGGCGCGACACCGCAGGACCTTAATAATGTATCTAGATCGGTTTGAGCGGATGCGGATCCATAAGCCACATAGCGGGGTAACAAAGTCTCACACGCCAATGGCGGCACGCAACATGCTGACCAACAGGAATCCCGAAGAATCCCAGCCCCGGTAGAACGGGAAGTTAATCTTCATATTATTTTTGAAATTTTGGTGGAACAATAATCGGCAATCTCTCAGCTACAGAGTCACTCGGAGACTCTAGGTGCGACAGTACCCAAAATATCTCCTCACTTCGAGCCATACCCGAGGTATCAGGCAGAGACGAATCGACAACCTATCATGTAGCAGTGAGGATGCTGGAAGACATTATCGTAAAGATCGAATCATACTCACGAAGACTCCGAAAGATACTATCCTGGAACTCATTTCGTGAAGGTCGGAAACAACAAAATCCCGCAAAAGTGACAGGATCTCAAGTCCTCATGGGCGTATTGCCACTTGGGCGCGCCCGTCCAGGAACGACGACCTCCAAAATGGAGAACTCGGGCCCATCCCGATAAGGATATTTAAAGAGATTGCTCCAGAAGAAACCATGAAGCAACGCCATTATTTGACATCTAATCTTGGGAACCCGCTCATCGTACTAGTGCGATCCATGGAAGCACATGCCAACGCTATCAATATAATGCCAAAAGGGCCCAGTGCACTAAAAGTCGGGAGAAGGAGGAATAAAACATCACGGGAAGCCATACCCTGCTCTCCGACAGTAAAAATGAGACCACTCCCAGTCCCGAATAGTGGGGTGGCACGGACCTTTGCCCGAAACCCGAACAAAACATACCCGGCAACTTCGGAGCAGTTCAAACGAAGCTTGTTCGAATATCCGGTCAAGGCTTGGTTAGACACCAGCAGCCAATACCGGACCCAAGTCAGAGCCATGGACGACCCTAAATAAACCTCCTCTGGATCGGTGTATCTGGGAAGATTCCAAACAGAGAAGCTGACACTGAATGAATGGAACCATCACCTACACGACATGAAAGGAAAAGATGATTCGAGGCACAACGTATCTCACAACAACAAGGCATTGCCCGAGGACAACACCTTCGAGGAAACTCCAATTGTACCAGATTCAACAAGACACAGCCGGTAAGGAAACCTCGCTCAATAGAGCTTAACTCCAACGTTGTGGTTCCAAGCATAGTGGTCCTCGTACACGGAGCGGAGAAATCCAGGTGGATTGGATCTATTCAGCCAAAACCCCTTCCAGGGAAACCATGGCCCGCTACGGGAATCGCAAGACGCTCAGAGTTATAGACCCAAAAGAGCAGCAACTACGCCATTCAACAAAGATCACCATAAAGTGTCGCCAAGCGAGCAAACCCGAATCCAGCTCCACAGACGAAGGGAAATCGGGCAAAATAGAGCCGGCAAGCTGCAGCGTATCGTCACAATTTAAAAGGATGGAGACATCCCGCAAAGATCCGTAGAATGTGGAATGCAAGTGCCCGTCACCAGAAAGAGACGATCCCAGGAAATACTCCCCAAGGACACCCTCTTTCTTGAGGAAAAGGACACCAAGATTCCACCTCGGCATCACATTAATGTAGTGGTAACCCCTTCTTTCATTCAACTCATTTAAACCAAAACATACAATTATGAGTACAGGTGTATCGACCCAAAATTATACCAACGATGTCGGGCCAAAACTAATAGGCGATCCAACCCAACGTCGCTCTCGGGCTGGACCGCCAATATGTTCCCAATGGTGGTTGCCACAATGGACAAATTGATCCCCTTGCGCGGCCCTCCCAAGCTCAGGCTAATACGTCGAGTGACGCAGGGCGTAGACGCTTTGTACAGACAACGGCGAATACGTAGCCCAAGACGCAATTTCGATCCGGCCTCTCCAAAGGTGTAAACCCCGTGAAAGATGCAGGGCCAAAGTATCTAGCTACAAGCGATAGGAGGAGATCCCTCGCCTTATGCTCATAACCGGCGTTTCCCTCAAATGAGGTCAAAAGGTAAGGACAATCACGTCCCTGGCCAGGCCTGGCCCGACGAAGAATACAGCTGCCGCGGGGCTTACTTCCCAGAACGCAGATTCCTTTTATCATTTCCTTTCCTTTACTATTGCTAATCTATACGCAGCTAGCCAGCTGAGGCATTCAATAGATCTGGATCCCGCTCGAGGATCCGCGGCCACACAGGCCCGCTGGGCATGCTTTCCACGACCAAGTTTCTAACGGCAAGAACGTTCCGCCAACAAGATTATTAGCAGAACTACGTATCCCCAAGGAAGGGACCCGATAAGTCCATGATATCTCTCTCTCCTGAAATTTTCCAATATGGAATCATACAAGCACATCGGATAATCAGGGAAGTTACACCCATATGGACTAAACTCACAGCAACGGGACAATATGTATTTACACCTTATATTTTTGCCAGGCAATAAAGAATATTTTTTAAGCATTTGATGCCTCGAAGAAAAATATTTCGATTTATCCTCAACAAAAAACCTTTCCATCAAATGCGTCCCGAAACACTCGAAGAATTAAACAATTCAACACCCCCATGACCCTAGGGTCGGGACTCCGTGCTCATGAAGCCCTCGTGATATGGCTCCAAGTTTACAAAGGGCTGCATTTAAGCCCAAACTGATCTGATGCATTTGGAGACTCAATATGAGCAATTCAACAACTTGCACGACCCTAGGGTCGGAATTCCGAGCTCATCAAGCCCCCAAAAATGGCTCTGAGCTCATGACTGTCTTCAAGCAAACTCAATGACTCGGAGACTGCCACCAATCTCCACGCATTGGTAAATCCAAAACTGTAAGACCCTAATGGGAACCTCAGTAAAACTAGATCTATTCTGCATACACTGTAAGACATCAACGGTCATGGCAAATTGTAAGACCTCAATATGCATGAAAAATCCTGCAGTTTAGGCTATGCGTCGCATTTTTAAGAATACTTAAAGGGCATACCCTTAGTGTAGATGCCTAAAATTTCTTCTCAGGATAAAAAAAAATGGCCCCCGCCAAATGCACATGACTCTGGTCAAAACGATTGCTACAGCCCAAAAAATGTGACTCAGGGATGCCGGACTGTCGCTTAAAAATCCTCTGAATCTACTTCGTAAAGAACCGATTAAACATAGGCTTCCCTCAACAGGAAAAAAATGAGTCCGAACCACGTTGGCTCCAAAATCGCAAAAGTGTCGATCTACTCGATCTATGAGCTATGGACCTTCCGAAGTGCTTAAAACATCGCCGACTACGACTTGAAATTGAGGTTCTTTTAGAACCGACGATGGGTCCGGCAAAATACTTAATAAGACCTTAACGAGAGGAAACAAAGCCTACAAAAAAGCCTCTGAGACTCATATCAAAGGGTCTCTACGACCAAACAGCGCAAGTGCCATTATCGTCGGATAAGCAAGCCTCTGGGCCTTATATCAAAGGGCCTCTATGACCAAACAACGTAAGTGCCATTGTCGCTAGCTAAGAAAGCCTCCGGGCCTCACAGGTCTCTACGACCATACAACGTAAGAGCCATTGTCGCTAGCTTTAAAATTGACAACTTGTGGATTAATGTGAGCTCGAATCGTAACCCGATTCGGAGAGCGGATCCAAAATAGTTAACCTAAGCAAAGACTTCGGGCCTTATATCAAAAGGTCTCTACGATCAAACAGCGTAAGTGCCATTATCGCCAGCTAAGCAAGCCTCCGGGCCTCATATCAAAAGGTCTCTACGGCCAAACAGCGTAAGTGCTATTGTTACCAGCTAAGTAAGCCTCCGGGCCTAAAAGGTCTCAATGTCCAAGTAGCATAAAGGCCATCATCGCTGGACAAGAGCTCAGATAAGATCGAAGGGTCAATTACAGCTCGAATCGCAACGCTACTTGGAGACTGGACCTGGAAAATTGCCAAACGCCCAAGGGCGGAGAATGAAAGTCATTATCACTAGCCCAAACGGGCTCGAGGGTAAAATAAGCTCGAATTAGGATTCTGACTCGGATACTGAACCCGAGGGAAATTCAATCATAATATGCCTAAAAGCACGACCCAAACAACGCTATCAATGGTCAAGACAAATCTCCAGGCCGCGCGCCCGCAAAATTATTTCGGTCCTGGAGCACAAAGGGTCATCACCCTCCGTCCATGCAGGCGGGAAAAAGCTGGAAGGCCAATCAAAGCTCAAGCCTTAGTACAACTCAGGAATCAGTTCCACAAACAGGTCTACGTGATCGAGAGTAACGATGGAAAAAGGTACAAAAGGAATAATGCTGTAAAATTCTTCTTACATTACATACAACAAAAACATTCTCTACCTATAGAATCTATATTTTGTGTCAAAGGCCTACAACCTGTCAAGATCGCCCTCTGCGACATCCACGAGGAGTGATCGCGCGTCGCCCTCGTCCGCCCTTGCTTGAGCCAATTCCTCCGAGAGAATAAAGCCTCTCACTCCAACTTCCTGTTGATACCCAATTTTTCCCCGTCTATTTTTTTTACATGAAAAATACTTTCAAAATACTATATATATGCGTATATAAGTATTCCCAAGTGTTTTAGTATTTTTTCAAAATTTTTAAAAGATTTTTAAATCAATTTATTGTCTATTTTAGCAGTACATAAACCAATAATTATTTCCAAAATTATCATCTTGGTGAATAAATTATTTTATTTTCATATTTATACCAAAATATAGCTAGAGTAATTTTTATACATTTTTTACAAATTTATTTGGTATTTTAAAAGTCAAATTGCATATAATTGCAATTTTAGCCTATTTTGAGAATTAATAGCATTTTATAATTATGAAATTGGTTCCAATATTTTCAAATTAATATTTATATATTATTAACTGATCCAGTACATTTAATTTGCTTTTAAAATCATGTTTACTATTTTTATAAAATAAAAAACGGAAAACTGGCTATTTAAAATTTGGCCTCCTTTCATTTCAATTATAGCCCCATTAAATTTCGATTATAGCCACATTGAACCCCCCCCCCCTTAATTGACCCAATTTTGAATCCCAACCGGACCAGCCCAATCCCATACCCTCAACCTGTTTTAATTACCCAACCCAAGCCCTTTTGATTTGGACCGATGATCTCTTAGATCAACAGCTCCCATCCACCATTCCATAATTAAACCTAAACGACTACCCTAATCCCCTCATTCTCTTCTCTCAACCATCCCCAAACACTCTCCTATCTCAAACTCACTCGAAGGTTCTTGAAACCCTAATCGCCTTCTACCATTTTCAACCGCAAATTCATTGGAATCCATGGCCTCTCAGACCATGGATGGCCTATACCAGTCTATCTCTGCTCTTAAATGTTTGGTGTTCGAAGTTTCAAGGTCTGACCTCGATGGTGTAAGTTTAGATTTTACCTGATTCAAGGTTCCATGGCCTCTACGGCTTTGCTCCGGCGTATCCAAAGTAATTTGAGCCTGGTTCTAGCTCATCCGACTTAGGTCGGACCTTTTCCAAGCATTTCTCGCGTTAGGGTTCCTCTGAAACCCTAGCTATTCGAGGTTTTATTTGTTTGTTTTCTTATATCGGTTCTATACCTGTGGTTCTTAAATGTTTTCCCCAATTTTTCTTCTTTGACAAATTACTTCTCTTCGATTTGGGGTTTATGAAAAACTCAAAATGTTTTCTCCGAATGTTCTCTTCCTTTTTCTTTGCGTATATTTGTCACGCATGTGTTTCTACTACTTTCTTATATTTTTCTACTATATATGTTCTTCTGTGCCTTGTCTTTCTACAACATGCTTACATGTTCGTCCTACTGTGTTTTTTCTATATGTCTTATTGATATACTTTTTTGGTATTTTGTGTTCTCCTATTGTATGTATCTCCTACTGAGTTCTTAAGTTCTTTGTTTGCCTTTTTAGTGGACCTTGTTTGAGTTCTCTTTAAACATATTTCGTCTACTATTTTCTTAAGTGTTATACTACCTCTTCTCTCTTCTGGACTTATTTAAATCCCAGGGTTTTCTTAAACACATTCTCTCTACCGCCACTATGTTCCAAATTAGTTTCTTCACTTTGTTGTTTCAAACTTGCTATTGTATATGTTTGTTTTCTCATAAGTCTCTGAAAGAGACCTCTGAGCCCGTTTCAATTATTTGTCTCCTCGTCTCTGTATCTGATTCGAGTTGGAAATCCTAAAATATTGGGGTTTTGACGAGATTGATCTTGTGTTTGGACTAGGGTTCTATTTTGGAACCCTCGACTCTTTTAGACTCATTCTGATTCTATGAGCCAAGTTGAACTTCTGTGTTTACAACTCTGAACTTTTTCTATGCTAGACTCTTCTACTGATTGGCATGATAGTTCTTCGTGTTTAAGTGTGGGTGTATGTTTTATATGCGTGATGAATTCTTTCTTCCAAAAAGGTTTTCCAGCTTATGTTTGATTCAGAATCTTTTTTTTAGGGTTTGATTGATTGTTACTGATTTTCCCTTAAGTAAAACCTTTCTCCACCTTTTCTGACTGGATTCATCCACACCAAATTCAAACCTTGGTATTTATTGGCTTTTTAATTTATTTCCTTTCCTTATTTGCACAAACCGTGTACTGTCAAGACTTTTCCTTAAATATACCTCTATGTATTTACCCCTCTTGTACTGCTTTGAAAAGATGTTTGATTGGTCTCTTTCCTTAATTATTTTAACCCGTTTGAAATAAAAATCCCTTAATTAAAGGGAAACCTTGTGAAATTGATTTCCAAACAATTTTCTTAACTATTTATGCTTGCTTTCTATACTATAAATACATGACCTTCTTTAACACATTATATACAGTTAATACGACCAACTTTCAATCGCACACTCTCCATTTAACACTTTTACACTACTCAAGTGTCATAGTTCTATGATAATAACATTCTGACTATTTGCTTGCACTTTGGCTTCACAAGACTACTACTCTCTTCTTTTGTTTCCCTGAAACTGGTATGTTCTAGTTTAGTTTTCAACCTCATCCCAATGTGTTTATTTTGCAACTTCCACAATCCTGTCTACTTTGCTATCTATGCTTAGTGTTAAATATGTATGTTGTTCTCTTTGCTTTGTTTCTGCTGTGAATCCCTGTACCCCTACTCCCCTCTATGTGTTTGAGTTAAATTTTAGAACATGGCAACATCCAAATTGTTGCTCATGTCTGGACTTGATCCTTTAAGCGATCCTAACTCCCAAACAATGTGGCTAATAGGATGGTTGGGGTGTGCCAACACCTCCAATTGCTGGGTATGACCAGCAGCCTGTCTTAGCTTTCCCTAGAATCCCCTCTATTGCTCTCACACTCTCTCATAGCTTCTATGTTCTGCCCCCTCCTATGAGCCTTGCTTTGGTACCTTGAGTTCCCTCTGAACTTAGACATTTAAAGGTTAGCCCTTCCACACCGCACTATAATTCAATTCTGTAATGAATTTGGGTGTACGCAGTGCCCGGAGTCTATAAGGCTCTTGGGAACTATGACACACCCAAAATGAGAAAGGCTTTGGAAATTTGATCTTTGGAGTTGGTTTACTTTATGCTTTGGACAGAAGACTGAATCAGGCTTTCCTTGGTTTGATTTTTCTAATAGTTTTTTTCTGATGTAATTTTACTTCTTTTTCTTATTCAATTTTGGGCTGTAATAATCTTGTAATAACTATTGGGGCTTTTTAGTAAAAAAGGGAGGGTACATCATGCATGCAAAAAAGGGTAGATAACATGTTTATAGGAACTTAATACACTTCAGCAATCATGTCCTGCTTTCAGTTCTGCATTTTCAAATAGAAATCATGTTTATAGGTTACATATTTCATATAGAAACCACATCCATAAGTGCTGCATTTTCGTATAGAAACCATGCTTATAAATTTCTGCACTTCCATTTTCGTATGGAAATCCTATTTATAGGTTCTGCATTTTATATAGAAATCCTGTTTATACGTTCTGCATTTTCATATAGAAACTATGTCTATAAATTTCTACACTTCTGCATTTATAAGAACCATGTCTATAGCTTTCTGCATTTCATATAGAAACCATGTCTGTAGGTTTCTTAATTTCTGCATATCACATAGATAACATGGCTATAGTACTTCCTGAATTCTGGATATGCATCTATCACTAGGCAACCATATTTATAGGTTTGAATAACAAACAACATTTTAGACACCATGCCTATAGGACTTCTATACTTTTATTTCGACTGTAAACGTTTTAAATCATTTAGCAGCCTAGAAAGCATGCCTATAGGAGCCGTCAACTAAATTTGAATCATCTATTTTGCCTGTAAGTCTAAAATCAGCAAATAACATTGCTTAATATCTACAGAAATTATGCTTTTTGTAACCAACAAGTCTTCTTCTTTAAAAATTAGTACACTCATGCATTGTTAGATATCATGCCTATATGTTTCACCTCGGCTAGACATAAGGTGAATTAGTTAATGGAATTAGACTTGGGCATATCCATCGAAGGTCTTCATTCCAGTGATCAAGCTCTTGTCCGAAAATATCTAGGAAACCTACCCTCTCTCCTAGAAATTCAACCCGACAACAAAACCATAGAAGCTGCCACTCTATTCTGGGATTGTGATAGGTCGATATTTCGCTTTGGAGACATTGAGATGAAACCTTTGCTTGAGGAAATAGGAGGACAGGGTGGAATACCGTGGGAAACTCTGGGTTTGTTGATGACGGAAAAACGCAAGGGTAGAGGTTTTCTCAAAGTGATGGTTCTAAAGAAGAATCCCAACTTAACAAGTTTGAAGGAGTCATACATTCCCTTTGACTATTTGTACGAAAGGTATGTTCACAACAAATCTTACTGTACTTATCCTGACGAGTTCGCTCTTACATCACTAGGGCATATCCATCGAAGGGTCTTTGTCTTCATGTTCAATTTCTTGTGGATGATAGTGTTTCCAATGAAGAAGGCAAGAATCCATACTAGGCTAGCCATGGTCACCAAAACTCTAATGGAAGGAATTGACGGACAACCATTCAGTATTGTGCCAATGATCATTGCAGAGATATACCGAGCCCTAGAAAGGTGTCAGCAGGGAGCCAAACATTTCAAGGGTTGTAATCTGCTACTAAAACTTTGTCTCATGGAATATCTCCAAAGAGGTGAGTACCGACAGGAAATCCATCGGAGGTACTGGGATAATCATATCGTCTTTCATCATCCAAAGCAAATGAATTACATGCCCAACATGTTTGCCTGACCAGAGAATGCTAGATAATGGGTTGAACTATTTGATAATCTGATTGAGGACTGAGTGCAATGGATGTTCGAGTGGTTCCCTACTGAAGAATTCATCGTCCGATCCAGGAATACGTCATTTATGATATTGATCGATTTGAGGGGGACTCACCCTTATGTCCCTCCCCGAGTTATGAGACAGGCTGGCAGGAAGCAGGTTATACCAAGGGATGACAAGATGAATCACTTTCGAGCTGACTTCCAGAATAATGATAGTCCGCACAGGTGCCAGGCTAGCATATGTGGCATTGCAAAATTGTCTTGGTAAAGGACACCATCGAACCAGGCAGATACCATGCTAGTTGCGCCCCACACTATTCAGGCTAGCTGGAGGATAATCACAATGGTTTGGTTCAACCTGGGTTTGTTCGAGCTCACAGGATCATCGATGAAAAGGCTGAATCACAAGTAAAGTACAAGCAACTGCACAAGAGGATTCGGGAATGTGAAATTGAGCACCGTGAAATACAAGAAGACAATCAAAAACTAATTGAAGAATGGAAGGATATGGCTGTCAGCACCAACAAACGACTGGTCTGTTTGGAGTGGGGTATAGTCGAACTAGAAAAAAAGTTTCTGAAGAGGGTCGAAGACTGCAAGTTGCTCAAGGAAATGAAGGTGGACATCTATCCAGGGCTTACTTGCTGCTAGGACTGCACGAGCTGGGAGGGCTGTTCGAGGGAGCTAACACTGCCGAGTCTGGGGAAGGTCCTTCTGAGACCAAATAGATAGGAAGGTCCTGCCGAGTCTGGGGAAGGCCACTAGTGACATTTTATTTCCTGTTATTTAGTGTCGTTTTGGGATTCGTCTACCTTTTTATCAAGAAAATGAGGCATTTAGCATTCCAAGTTCTCCAAATTTGCTTGTCGCTAGGCCTAACTCGGGCACAACAAGGTCCCCAAAATTAGGACACGCTTTATATTTCCTGCACTACGTGTTTCAATATCGCAACATTTTTTCCTTATGATCCTTACTGACTTATCACCTTTTTGTTTTTCCTTTTTTGTTTATTCCCCTCCCCAAAGGTTAGTCCGTGAACTCTGGCAACATCAACATATTTTACAAGATCCAAAGGCCCTCCACCCACACCTCCTCCTAGTCCCATCAAACACATGAACAAGGGAAAGATGGAAGATTTGAGCAACATCAGAAAGGAAAACTTGGTTGAACAGGTAGAAATCACTCAGGGTACTCGTGCGTCCAAAAAAAGTGCATCCCAACACGAGCAGAAATTGCTGAAATATCAGGAGGAACTTGATCGGGTACGGAATTTGGCAAGCATGTCGTTTTCCCTCACCACCCCGTATGTCAATTTTCCTGACGTTTAGAACCCCACACCTCCACAAAACATCCCGAAACCTAACCATCCCACTCCTCACCATCACTGCAATACTTGCCACACTTCCGACAATACTCCACTACTCATCCCCAAACAACTAAACTCCACAAATGACCATCCCTACGCTCACCGTAAAACCCCCATCTATGTGGAAACCATACCCTACTGCATTCAACCCGTCTCAAGCATACCTGAGTTTGATGACAAAGACTCTCTCATAAGAAATTTGGCAGAAGAACTCAAGAAACTGACTAGCTGAATTCAGGGTGTCGAAGGAAGCAAGGGGATCGAGGGACTGAACTACGAGGACCTTTGAATAAAACCAGATGTCGAACTGCCCGAGGGGTACAAACCCCCCAAGTTTGAGATGTTTGATGGCACGGGGGACCCAAGAGTCTATTTGAGGACATACTGCGCCAAGCTGGTCGGAGTAGGAAATGACGAAATGATTCGAATGAAGCTTTTCATGAGGAGCTTGAAAGGAGACGCTCTATCTTGGTACATTAGCCATGACCTGAAGAAGTGGTCGAACTGGGTGAGTATGGCGTCATGGATAGGTTCAGGTTCAATACATAGAATGCACCGGATGTGTTTTACATTCAGAATTTGAAGAAGAAATCCACAGAAACATTCTGCGAGTATGCCAATTGTTGGAGATCAGAGGCTGCCAAGATCTGACCTACTTTGGAGGAAGAACAGATGAACAAGTTTTTCGTCCGGGCTCAGGATCCGCAATATTATGAAAGACTGATGCTGATCGAGAATCACAAATTTTCTGACATCATCAAGCTAGGAGAAAGGATTGAGGAAGGTATCAAGAATGGCATGGTTATGAAATTTGAAGCCTTGCAAGCTACCAATAAGGCTCTACAGTCTGGTGGTACGTCCAAGAAAAGGGACGTAGGTTCCATGATGGTTGTATAGAGAACCAAATCACCCGTCAAATACCAAACTTATCCAATACCTCCACTTACATATCAGCCCACTCCCAATTTCCAAACGCCCGCACCTTCCTACCAAACTCCACCACCTACTTATCAGTCACCTCCACCTCGTACATACCAACCTTCTTCACCTAGATATTCCAAACCCGCACACGTCTACCAAGCCCACTATTAATCACCTCCCCCTCACCAAAACTTTCCTAGACCCCGAATAAATTTCGATCGCAGAACTCTCAAACAGTATACTGCCATTGCTGAACCAATCGACCAACTGTATGAAGACTCAAAGCTGCTGGATATGTCACCTTAATCCCTGCTATAACCCCTGAAAACCCTTCCCAATGGGTTAAACCAAATAAAACCTGTGCAGATTATTCGATCATGAAGGGTCATACCATTGATGAATGCCACTCCCTGAAGGATAAGATCCAAGCTTTGATTGACAACAAGATCATTGTAGCAAAGAAACCTCCTCTGATTATCCGCAATAACCCTGTCCCAGACCACAAGGGTAGAGGTGTTCACATGATTGAAATAGAGGATGATTGGGATCCTAATGGATCAATCGGTTTGATCGCAGAAGTCGACGATCCAAAGAAACCAATAGTCACCCTTAATCTGATTGTAGTCCAGATTCAGCCTTCTAGAGATGTCAAGCTGAACATATCCTTACCACTTGAGTTTGTAACACCATCCTCTACGAAGGCGCCAACACCAATTGAGGTCGAGTTTGGGTCCCCAAAGGCGCCTGTACCATTTGAAGTTGCTGTATTACCTTCCAAAAAAAGAGTGCCCATCCCAGTAGCAATGACAGCTGTAACACCATTCCACACAAAAGCCATACCATGGGACTACACAAATGAGGCATGAAGGAAAAGCAAGGTCAAATTTGGGGAAGTAGTTGTAGCATAGGGAATGACAAGGACCGGCAAGGTTTACACCCCAGAACACTTGGGTGAGTCGAATAAGCAGACCTCTGGTCTATAAACCATCACTGAAACTGGAGCCGATGATCTTCGGAGAAAGATACAAGCGAAGAAGTACGCAATCATTGATCAGCTGAACAAAACACCGACACAGATTTCTATCCTTGCTCTACTGCGGAGTTTCGATGCACACAAGAATGCCTTGTTAATAGTACTGAGTGAGGCATATGTACCAAGAAACATCACCAGCAGAGAGATGGCTAACATGGTAGGTCAGGTATTGGAAAGTCACAAGATCACTTTCACGAAGATGAGCTGCCACCAGAGGGATTGAGTCACAACAAGGCATTGCACATCACCGTGCAGTATGAAGATTATTTTATTAGCCAGATCCTGGTTGATGGGGGGTCCAGTCTCAATATCTATCCGTTGGTGACACTCAGGACATTAGGAAAAAGGCTGCATGAAATCAAGGATGGGACCATCAACGTTAAGGCTTTCGACGGGCCTCAAACGTCTACTATTGGGGAAATTAGCTTGTGGTTGCAAATGGGTCCTACTTAGTTTGATGTTGATTTTCAAGTGATAGACATGCCGTCATCTTACAATCTGTTGTTGGGACGACCATGGATTCATGCCGCCGGGGCCGTGGAATCAACACTACATCAGGAAGTGAAGTTTGAGTGGAATCACTAGGAGGTAATCATTCATGGCGACGGTAGCAATCCCATATATAGTCGCCAGACCATCCCAGCAATTGGAGGAAGAAGAAGGATAGGCGGGGAAACTTACCACCACATCGAACGAGTCAATGCCATCGATAAAGATAAGTGGTGGGACAACAAAATTGAAAGCATATTGAACTGGAGCGGGTATGAAACTTGCAAAGGACTTGGCAAGAATCTCCAAGGAATCGCTAAGCCCATCAAGCTCAAGAAACAGGGCACCACCTTCGGATTGGTATATGAATATACTTAGAAATAATTCAATGATTGGTCGCCACCAAGGTGCGGTCCTTACTATCTATTGGAGCAGCCAATACCCTGCTTGGAGCAGACTTTCCAACCGACCGAGGTTATCTACGGGTCAAAAGAAGAGGAAGCACTAGCCGTAATGAGGAACTTGTTCCTAGAAGATGGTGATATGGATTGGTGTGTTATTTTTTAGGAGGAGGGGTAGGAAGGCCCTCCCATACAGGCGGTAAGCAGAGGAGCATGCCTCAATAACTGGACCGTCAGAACCCCCAGAGCTCGACGTGCCTCGGGGTAGCAAGGCTAAACAAGCACCATGCACTATTTTATTTTACTAGTTTACTTTCCTTTCGCATTTTTGTTTTTGCAAGAAAGAGCTCCAATGTTCAAAACATTTATGGAATTTATCAAAGCAGTTCAATTTTATTATAAATCTTACTCTTATTATTTTCTCTCATTCCTTTACTTATACATCATTACTATTACTTATCTTGATGAACCAATGACCGTGACATGCAACGAGACAACGCAACAAACGGGCATAGATTCAGAGAAAGATGATATACCGGAAGAGATTGTTAAGGAAGTTGAGAATTTCGAAAATAGGCCTAAGTCCAACCTGGATGAAACTGAGATTGTTAACTTGGGAGATGCAGAAAATGTCAAAGAAACACGAATCAACGTTCAATTGTCACCATCAGAGAAACAAGAGTATATAGAGTTTCTAAGAGAGTATGAGGACATATTTGCTTGATCGCATGACAACATGACTGGTTTGAGTACATTTATTGTAGCTCATAAATTGCCGACCGATCAGGCATGGCTGCCAGAAAAATAGAAGCTCAGAAATTCAAGCAAGATATGTGTTTGAAAATCAAGGAAGAGGTCACTAAGAAGGTCAAAGCTAAGGTTCTCAGGGCAGTAGAGTATCAATATGGTTAGCCAACATTGTTCCAATGCCGAAGAAGGATGGGAAGGTTAGGGTCTGTGTCGACTATCATGATCTCAACTGGGCCAGTCCAAAAGACGACTTCCCTATGCCGAACATACACATCCTGATTGACAATTGCACTAAGCACGAGCTGCAATCATTTGTAGATTGTTTCGCTGGGTATTATCAAATCTGGATGGATGAAGAGGATGCTAAGAAAATGGTTTTCATTACACCATGGGGAATGGATATTATCGGAACAATCGAACCTTCCGCTACCAATAGGCACAGGTTTATCCTAGTAGCAATTGACTATTTCACCAAATAGGTTGAAGCAGCATCTTACAGAGCAATAACCAAGAAAGTCGTGGCAGACTTCGTCCGTGATCGTATCGTTTGTCGGTAAGGGATTCCTGAGTCAATCATTACTGATAATGGCTCCAACCTCAATAGTGACTTAATGAAAACTATGTGTGAAACCTTCAAGATCAAACACAAAAATTCCACAGCCTACAGGCCCCATATGAATGGAGCCATAGAAGCCGCCAACAAGAACATCAAGAAGATACTAAGGAAGATGGTAGAAAAGCATAAACAATGGAATGAGAAGTTATCATTTTCTTTATTGGGGTACCGCACCACAGTCCGCACATCAGCTGGAGCAACTCCCTACATGCTAGTTTACGGTACAGAAACGGTCATTCCCGGTGAGGTGGAAATGCCCTCCCAAAGGATCAAACATGAAGCAGAACTCGACGACGGAGAGTGGGTGAAGAGTCGTTACGAGCAGTTGGCTCTTATATATGGGAAGAGAATGAATGTAGTTTGGCATGGTCAGCTTTATCAGAATAGAATGTCCAGAGACTTCAACAAGAGAGTCAAACTAAGACGGTTCACACCGGGGCAACTCGTGTTAAAGAAAATTTTCCCGCATCATGATGAAGCCAAAGGGAAGTTCTCTCCTAACTGGCAGGGTCTATACACAGTTCACCGGGTTCTGATAGGATGAGCCCTTATACTTGCAGAAATGGACGGAGAAGTTTGGCCAAAACCAATCAATTCAGATGCAGTCAAGCGATACTATGTGTAACCATTTTTGATTTCCTTATGTAATTTGAACTACGTCTGACCTAATTCCCGTTTAAGAGCGGATACGTAGGCGGCCTTATGGGTTCGGTCATAATTCAATAAAATTTTCATTCCTCTTCCTCCCCCCCCAAATTGTAAATCGGGGCAGAATTTTGAGGAGGACCCTTAAAATTCCAAAGTAACTTCGGCCGATCATCGTAAGTAACCGTCACAAGAAGCGGCCCAGTAAACTGGGGCAGAATTTTGAGGAGGACCCTCAACATTCCGAAACGAGAGAGGTTGCAATGTACTGAACCACGTCATAGTCGTCGGTTCATCTAAAAACTATTTCTTAAATATATACTCATGTAATATGTTTACAAACTCATGCATGTCTATTACCAAAATTGCTTTGTTTAGCAACGCTACCCCAATCATACGCACAGTACCACCAAAACAGAGCCAAACAGGTCGAGCAAAGTCATCGGGGATACGAACTAACCTTTCCCCTTTACAAAACTCACAATTTCTCTTTGGATACAGGCACCCAAGTTGCAAAATTATATATTATACACTCATACTGTTCAGGAATACAACTCTCAGAACCGTCACACCTATTCACAGTTTCTATCCCCATACAATATCCCCATTAGCCGCAATATCACAATTAGCTACCAACTATCAGCTAAGAATTTTTATCATTATTCACCTTTATCCCTTATATAAGGCTACTATTTTGCCTTCCGAGGTTAAGCTCTACCTCCATCTACATTTTTTTGCATTGCATAAGGCTATTATTCTTCCTTCCGAGGTTAAGCTCTACCTCCATCTACATTATTCTGCATTGCATAAGGCTACTATTCTTCCTTCCGAGGTTAATCTCTACCTCCATCTGCATTTCTTCAATTGCATAAGGCTGTCATTCTGCCTTCCGAGGTTAAGCTCTACCTCCCTCTGCATTTCTTGCATTGCATAAGGGTACCATTCTGCCTTCCGAGACTAAGCTCTGTCTCCATCTACATTTTTCTTGCATTGCATAAGGCTACCATTCTACCTTCCGAGACTAGGCTCTGTCTCCATCTGCATTTCTTCCATTGCGTAAGGCTATCATTCTGCTTTCCGAGGTTAATCTCTACCTCAATTTGCATGGCTGAAAGATCACCACCTTTATTTATGTCATGCATTGGCTGAAATTACGCCACCTTTATTTATCTCTTGTATTGGCTGAAATATCGCCACCTTTATTTATGTCTTGCACCGGCTGAAATATCGCCACCTTTATTTATGCCTTGCACCGACTGAAATATTGTCACCTTTATTTATGCCTTGCATCGTCTGAAATATCACCACTTTTATGTCTCGCATTGGCTGAAATATCGCCACCTTTATTTATGTCATGCATCAGCTGAAATATCGCCACTTTATTTACGCTCTCATGAGCTGAAAGATCGCCACCTATTGCATTGCACTGGCTGAAAGATCGCCAAATTGTCCAAGGGCATCATTGTTCGGAGGCACCATCTTCATAGCCCGAGAACACCATGCCATGGCCTGAGGACTCCTTTCATATCTTGCATATCATTATTCAAAGGCATCATTCTCATAGCCCGAGAGCATCATTCATAGCCTGCGAATCCTTTATTTTATGCTTCATGGCCCAGGACATCATGGTTCGAGGACGTCATCCTAACCATCCAAAGACAACATTCATGGTCCGACGGGAAATTGCATCACGTTTAAATTTATGGACAATATATGCGCATATTGTTTATTTTTAGGTAAACAAGCAAGCAACGACCATCTCGGCAGGAGAGATTTTGCTCGGGTTCCCACAGCCCTACTAGACTCTTAACAGCCCATCCCAAACTAAATATCGCATCCGTTCTTGAAAGATCTCCATCGGCATACTTCGCCGACGGATCCTGAACTACATATGGCCTGATTCCTGTAAGACCAGGGATATGTAGGCAGCTCAGGAACCAGAGCACGGTCAATCACTTTAAAGCATTCCATTTGGTCAAAATTGGCCATCAAATTTTTACCCGACAACTCTTTTATCCTTCCCGGGTAAAGAGGGGCAGCTCTTGATACCCAATTTTCCCCTGTCTATTTTTTTATATACAAAATACTTTCAAAATACTATATGTATGCATATATAAGCATGCCCAAGTGTTTTAATGTTTTTCCCAATTTTTTAAAAGATTTTTTACATCAATTTATTGTCCATTTTAGCAGTATAAAAACCAATAATTATTCCGAAAGTTATCATCTTGGTGAATAACTTATTCTATTCTCATATGTATACCAAAATATAGCTAGAGTAATTTTTAAACATTTTTTACAAATTAATTTGGTATTTTAAAATTCAAATTACATATCATTGCAATTTTAACCTATTTTGAGAATTAATAGCATTTTATAATTATTAAATTGTTTCTAATATTTTTAAATTAATATTTATATATTATTAAATGATCTAGTATGTTTAATTTTCTTTTAAAATTATATTTACTATTTTTATAAAATAAAAAGGGGAAAATTAGCTATTTAAAATCTGGCCCCCTTTCGTTTCAATTACAGCCCCATTACATTTCGATTGTAGCCACATTGACCCCCCCTAATTGACCCAATTTTGAATCCCAACCGGACCAGCCCAATCCCATAGCCTCAACCCATTTTAATTACCCGACCCAAACCTTTTTGATCTGGACCGTTGATCTCTGAGATCAACGGCTCCTATCCACCCTTCCATAATAAAACCTAAAAGACTCCTCTAATCCCCCCATTCTCTTGTTTCAACTGCCTCCAAACACTCTCCTCTCTCAAACTCTCTCGAAGGTTCTTAAAACCCTAATCACCTTCTACTAATTTCAACCGCAAACTCACCAGAATCCATGGCTTCTCAGGCCATGGATGGCCTATACCCATCTATCGCTGCTCTTAAATGCTTGGTGTTCGAAGTGTCGAGGCCTGACCTCGATGGTGTCCCTTCAGATTTTCTCCGATTCAATGTTATATGGCCTCTCCGGCTTTGCTCCCGCGTATCCAAAGCATTTCGAGCCTGGTTCTGACTCATCCGACTTAGATTGGACCTTTTCCAAGCCTTTCTCGCTTTAGGGTTCCTCTGAAACCCTAGCTATCCGAGGTTTTCTCTATTTGTTTTCTTAGATCGGTTCTATACCTATGCTCTACTTGGGTTCTTAAACGTTTTCCCCAATTTTTCTTCTTTCAAAAATTACTTCTTTTCGATTTGGAGTTTCTGAAAAACTCAAAATGTTTTCTCCGACTGTTCTCTTCCTTTTTCTTTGTGTATATTTGTCACGCATGTGTTTCTACTGCTTTCTTATGTTTTTCTACTATAAATGTTCTTCTGTGCCTTGTCTTTCTATTGTGTTTCTACACCATGCTTACATGTTCGTCCTACTGTGTTTTTCCTATATGTCTTGTTGATATACTTTTCTGGTACTTTGTGTTCTCCTACTGTATGTATCTCTTACTGAGTCTTAAGTTCTTTGTTTGCCTTTTTACTGGACCTTGTTTGAGTTCTCTTTAAACATGTTTCGTCTACTATTTTCTTAAGTGTTATACTACCTCTTCTCTCTTCTGGACTTGTTTAAATCTTTCTTAAACATGTTCTTTCTACCCCCACTATGTTCCAAATTAGTTTCTTCACTTTGTTGTTTCAAACTTGCTATTGTAGCTGTTTATTTTCTCATATGTCTCTGAAAGAGACCTCTGAGCCCGTTTCAATTATTTGTCTCCTCGTCTCTATATCTGATTCGGGTTTGAAACCATAGAACATTGGGGTTTTGACGAGATTGATCTTGTGTTTGGACTAGGGTTCTATTTTTGAACCCTCGACTCTTTTAGACTCATTCTGAGCCTATAGCTAAGTTGAACTTCTGTGTTTACAACTTTGAACTTTTTCTATGCTAGACTCTTCTACTGATTGGCATGATAGTTCTTCGTGTTTAAGCGTGGCTGTATGTTTTTATATGTGTGATGAATTGTTTCTTCCGAAAAGGTTTTCCAACTTATGTTTGATTTAGAATCTTTTTTTAGGGTTTGATTGATTGTTACTGATTTTCCCTTAAGTAAAAATTTTCTCCACCTTTTCTTACATTATTCATCCATACCAAATTCAAACCTTGGGATTTACTGGCTGTTTAATTGATTTCCTTTAATTATGTGCACAAACCGTGTACTGTCAAGACTTTTCCTTAAATATACCTCTATGTATTTACCCCTCTTGTAGTGCTTTGAAAAGATGTTTGATTGGTCTTTTACCTTAATTATTTTTACCCGTTTGAAATTAGAATCCCTTAATTAAAGGGGAAACCTTGTGAAATTGATTTCCAAATTATTTTCTTACCTATTTCTGTTTGCTTTCTACACTATAAATACATGACCTTCTTTAACACATTATATACAGTTAATACGACCAACTTTCAATCACACACTCTCCATTCAACACTTTTACACTACTCAAGTATCTTAGTTCTCTTATCATAGCATTCTGACTATTTGCTTGCACTTAGGCTTCACAAGACTACTGCTTTCTTCTTTTGTTTCCCTGAAACTGGTATGTTCTAGTTTAGTTTTAAGCCTCATCACAATGTGTTTATTTTGCAGCTTCCACAATCCTATCTACTTTGCTATCTATGCTAGTGTTAAATATGTATGTTGTTCTCTTTGCATTTGTTTCTGCTGTGAATCCCTGTACCCCTACTCCCCTCTATATGTTTGAGTTAAAGTTCAGAACATGGCAACATCCAAATTGTTGCTCATTTCTGTACTTGTTCCTTTAAGGATCCTAACTCCCAAACAATGTGGCTAACAGGATGGTTGGGGTATGCCAGCACCTCAAATTGCTGGGTATGACCACCAACCTGTCTTGGCTTTCCCCATAATCCTCTCTATTTAACTCACAGTCTCTCCTAGCTTCTAAGTTCTGCCCCCTTCTATTAGCCTTACTTTGGGACCTTGAGTTCCCTCTGAACTTGAACATTCGAGGGCTGGCCCTTCCACACTGCACTATAATTCAATTCTGTAATGAATTTGGGTGTAAGCATAGCCTGGAGTCCATGAGGCTCTTGGGAACTCTGACACACCCAAAATGAGAAAGGCTTTGGGAATTTGATCTTTAGAGTTGGTTTACTTCATGCTTTAGACAGAAGACTGAATCATGCTCTCCTTGGTTGGATTTTTTTATAGTTTTTTTCTGATATAATTTTACTTCTTTTTCTTATTCAATTATGGGCTGTAATAATCTTGTAATAAGTATTGGGGTTTTTTAGTGAAAAGGGGATGGTACATCATGCATGTAAAAAGGGGTAGATATCATGTTCATAGGAACTTAATACACTTCAGCAATCATGTCTTGCTTTCATTTCTGCATTTTTCATATAGAAATCATTTTTATAGGTTACATATTTCATATTGAAACCACGTCCATAAGATCTGCATTTTCGTATAGAAACCATGCTTATAAATTTTTGCACTTCTGTATTATCTAGAAAGCATGACTTTAGGTTCTGCATTTCCATGTAGAAATCGTGTTTATAGGTTCTGCATTTTATATAGAAATCCTGTTTATACGTTCTACATTTTCATATAGAAACCATGTCTATAAGTGTCTACACTTCTGCATATATAAGAACCATGTCTATAACTCTATGCATTTCATATAGAAACCATGGCTGTAGGTTTCCATATTTCTGCATATCACATAGATAACATGGCTATAGGACTTCCTGAATTCTGCATATGCATCTATCACTAGGCAAACATGTTTATAGGTTTGAATAACAAACAACATTCTAGACACCATGCCTATAGGACTTCAGTACTTTTATTTCGACTGTAAACATTTTAAATCATTTAGCATCCAAGAAAGCATGCCTATAGGAGCTGTCAACTAAATCTGAATTATCTATTTTGCCTATAAGTCTAAAATCAGTAAATAGCATTGCTTAATATCTACAGAACTTATGCTTTTTGTAACCAACAAGTCTTCTTCTTTAAAAATTAGTACACTCCTGCATTGTTAGATATCATGCCTATAGGTTTCACCTAGGCAAGCCATAAGGTGAAAGTTAATGGAATCATACTTCATTAAATTCCAACCAGCAGGTAGGTCTGATTCGGGTTCCTTATCTAAAATATGTAATAAATCAGTCTGCCTCCCATTTCCTTTAAGTTTAATTAAGACCATAACTAGTATGCGCAAGACATCCTAAACGATATGTCTTTAAGTTGAGGAGGTCTGTTTGAGCCTTTAATTGTTATGTGTTTCCCCATATCTGCTCTACGTGTTTTGATTGTCGCCTTAGAATTTTATCCTTTCAAACCAAAAAATCCAAATCTCCCTTCCCTTTAGGACTAGTAGTCCCAAATTCCTCCGGGGCTAATAGGATATGGGACTGGTAGTAGCATGCAATAGGAAAATGAGACCATTTCACGTTTAATTCCTTAACGGTGTGGGAAACGGTAGATAAGGATATGATGAGCACGCGATAACACCACATGTATAAACGGTTACCGGGTGTTGTGTGGTGTGATCCATATTATTTATAAACTTAGGACCCCCTTCCCCTTACTTGTTTATTTTCTGAATTTTAAAAACTACTCAATTTTCAGCTTCTTTAACATTTACTTCAATTGCTTGCAGCAATTATGTGAAAACCCCTTCCCTTTACTTGTTTATTTTCAGAACTACAAAACTACTTTTTTCCCAAACTTCAGTTTCTTTAACTTCTTTTACTTCAACTGCTTGCAACCATTATGTGAAAATAACCCTGTATTTTTAATTCTTGCTTGTTTGCTTGTTGTTTGAACTTAAAGTCACAATTATGGCATGGCCGGGAACCACACTAGTGGATATTGAGGGGTGCCAAACACCTTCCCCTCGAGATAATTTCAAGCTCTTACCCAATCTCTGGTTTTCTAAATCAAAATTATTCTTAGTGTCCTAATGCACCTAATCATTAGGTGGCGACTCTACAATTCAAACCTAATTCCCAAAAGGAAACGAGTTGTCCGCCCAAATGTCATAAACTCGATTTTACAAAAAAAGGGGGCATCGACACTTCCTCGAACACTTCTCTCCGGGATCGACAGCAAACGTATTCCTCGATCCTCTACTCACGACCAAGGGCTTGCCTTAACTCAGATTGAGCATCAGCAACCTCCTTTATGCAAATCGCCATCTCGCGATCCACCCTGGTTCGGCTTAGCGTCGGTTTCGCCCGGGCATCAATTTTCTCGGCCCTGACCTTCGAGAGGTCAAACTCCAGTCTCTCGATCATATCGCCTGAACCTTGGCGTTACCACGGGAAAAGTTGAGCTGGGCCTCGAAGGCAAGGATCCTAGCTGAGGCACTCGTCTCCTCCAATGCTTGAGCCCGCACTTGGCCCCTTAGCTCCTCACAAGCTTCCCTGACACGGTTCACTTCACCCTTAAGGTACTCCAAGGCCTCTGCCTTTTTCTGCAGCTGATATGGCAGGAAGAAATTAGCCTTAGAATTAGAAAGAAGCAAAGAATGCACTATAGGAAATTACATGCTCCATCAAATAGCTCTCATAGTTTGGGCTCTGATACGCCTCATATCGCCAATACTGCAGCTCAACTTCTTTCTCCTTGTAAAGGAGCCTAAGGGATGATCCCTTATCCCGAATCCTCTGGAACTTGGCCTTTTAACTAAACAACTCAGACTTAAGCCTATCACAGGCCTGCGCAGGAAAGATTCGATAAGAGGAGGAAGATGCGGGATACGAGAGAATTATGCACGAACTCACCGCGAAGTGAAGATGGCAGGTTTCCTCCAGATCAGAACATGCTCCTGAAAGTACTGCTCCTGCAAACCTGGAAGAACCGGCCTCGAGCATAACATGCTCACTCGAGGGAGCCATTTGCCGAGAAATAGGCACCCCGGGGACAGACGACTCAGGCGATGCCATGACTTTAGAAGCACGAGCCCGTCCAATGCCATTAAAATATCCTTTGCATGATGGGCACCAGATCCTCTTGCTGCTGCCGCTTCTCGACCTGGAGGCCGACGACTCCATCTCTTCTCCGGGAAAGTGCTGCCTCACCTCAAGGAACCGCCAGATATCTACAAAAAATAGCAAATTCAGCATAAACGAGATGGGAAAATGTCACCTCGAGTACATATTAGCGGGAGACAAGCAATATACGCATGCACCTTGATGGTACACTCCCCACCTGATGTGAGACATAGCTCTCCACCTGCTTTCATCGCAAGACGAATGGGTCACCAACCGCCGAACCTAGACGGGCAAATCATGAACTTGGCCCGGCATCCACGAAGTTGCTGCAACAAGGGAAATAACACTGATTACTTGGCTGATTTTTGCCATGAACAAAATCCGAAGGAACGACAATGCGCCTCACATAAACTCCATAGGAATAATGACGGTTTTCCTAACTCGGACAAACCAACTAGCCCACTCTCGATCTCCACCTTCCTCATCATCAATAACAAAGGGCATGGGCGAACGACCCCTCAAGGTTAACAGTCCTCGATGGTGAAAATGCTGATATACCCTAATGAGATGATCGAGCGTGAAATCAAGTCCGGCTTTTTCCGTGAAGAATCTCATCATCAACATCATTCGCCAAAACGACGGACGAATATGCACCAGGGTAACCCGATACTTCAAGCAAAAATCGAGCACGACCTCATCCAGAGGGCCAAATGCAAAGGGGTATATGTACACGTCCAAGAACCTATCAACAGAGTCCACGATGCTTTCACTTGGGGAAAGCACCCACAGCATCATCCACTCGCTCCACCTATAATATCGCCTCGCCATCTCCAGGTGTTCCTCTCTAACCAAGGACGCCGACTCCAGATCGAAATCCTTCGACTCTCCAGTGCTGGGAACAACATTCTCCGCCCCTTGCCCCTGTTCCAAGGTGGTTGCCATGACTGAAGAAGAACTAACAAAATGAAGTAAAGAAACACAGACGCTTCTCGCACTTTGAAAAGATAGGGAGCCCTATGCCGAAACAGAAGAACAACCACCCAAAAATAGTGAAGTCTCGTAAAAAGGCCGAAGATACCACTCTTATATACAAGAGGCAACGACGAGTCACCTGTTAGATGTAAGCTGCAGGAAGCCAATGACCTTGATACGAATCGACGAGTCAATGCCCGACTCAAGAAACATTCCCTAACAGACAACCAAGCACGATGGACCGCACAAATTATCTCCATGCTTGAGACAAGCAGGGCGTGCGCCGTTCCCTCTCCAGAGAAGTAAACCGGGAGCTCCGATCTCCAAACTCCACGAGGCCCTAAAGAAGCACCCCGAACGTAGGCAAGCTCCTTAAACGGAAGCCAACCTTGCACTCGATAAAGAATTATCCACATCAAGATCAACAGGGCCCACCGAGGCACCCGAGGATGACCTTCATCCGGGGTATCATCCCCGAAGGCCCCAGAATTTGATGCAAGATCTCCAAATGATCCCGCAGTCCATGACAACTCAAGCTTATCCGGTCGGTCCTCCATTAGTCCAAAATACGACAACAAAGAAAGCGGGGAAGAACCTTGCCAATCAACCAGAGACCAGAATGAGCTATCATGGAAAGATACAATGGCCTATAAACAAAAGAAGGCATCCGAAATTCCCGAAGAGCATTAAAGCAAGCAAGCACCAAAAGGGAAGAAAAAGTCCATCTCATACGACCCAAAAGGACCGTCTACATCCAGATCAATTAGGGCTTCGGGGTACCCGAAAGCGACCTGCACTCGGAAGCATTATCTTCGGAGGACCCGAAACACAACGCACGATATCCGAATAACTCGGGAGACTCTCACTGATTGATCCAAAGTTGTCCCGAAAGATGAATATGGGACCGAAAAAAGCCCATATCGATCGGCAAGAAATCAAAGCAAACACTCACGTCCATATTAAATATCAGCGATCATCAACAAAAAAGGATACATTTGAAGAGCCTCACAGGGCATCAAAATAATGGAAATAGAGCAAATTTGAAAGCATAGGTCAATAAAGTTCATTTCACATTTATGAAGTTTTCAAGTACAATGGCTACCGAAGGGTGACAGTGTTTGATTACAAAGCCCCGGAGGGTCATTACATACAAAGTTTAAAGGCTTACAAAAATCTAAACCTAAAACTGAGGAACGGGAGGATGTACATGTAATGAAACTCGGGCGCCCGATCCGTCCTCGAGAGTTCATCTCCGGTATCAGCATACCCGAGCGCCACACCCTCGAACACGTATCCTCGAGGGTGACTCCTTCGACCTCCACCTCCAATAGGCTTCCAGCTCAATCCCTTGAGGGATCTCCATCGGGGAAGTCAAAGTAAAGGAAAATAAGGGGACGTAGAGGAGGCAGAGAAAAGATACGACCCGCGAAATCCAAAGCTTGAACATTCGGCTAGCCCCCGTCTCAATAGCCGACGGTGCCACTTTACCCCTTTGGAAAGAAAGAGCCCTAGGGATGAAATGACACACCAGGCCTAAGTAGAAGAGTGAGCAATGGTGAATAATCTGAACAACCATCTACGTAAAGGTGAAACCAACTCCTCGCCCATCGCCATCTCGGGACGACGGTAGCAGCAACAACTTATATACCGACGACCGTAGTAGTATCGGGACATCATGTTTATGTTCAATGAAGGGGGCCCCGGTAGAAGGCCTCGATGTAGCCTGAAAGAACTCCTCCAAATAGCCTTGAGATAGAAAGCTTCCATCGTGGTAATCAATGGTAAAAAAAGATAGGAAGTAAAAAGCAAAAGCATACCAGTAGAAGTATTGAGATGAAGGATGAAATGCCACAAAACGCCCTCATTTATAGGGGGAAATGATACGGTCATTAATGCATTGAAAGATTGACCGATGAGTGTAATTACTACCTCCTTGAAAAAATGAACCAACGGCAGTACTTTTGCCTTGAGGAGCAGAAACGACAGGACATCAAGCAAAGGTTTACGAGACACACCATCTGTCATGAAAGATAGCACCGCGATCCGAATTGCCATTATATTATCGTCAAAAGGAGCTCGAGGGGTCGAGTGTTAGAATCATTTCCCATCACTTCATCATAACAAACGCGGAGACTATCTATCCGCGGTAAAATAAGATGACTTGATTTTTTACTATCAAGAAATTTTGGAAGCCTTCCCCGAGACCCCGAGGGTGGAAGGCCATAATCCAGTTTTCAGCCTCAAGGCTCATCGAGGTCCGAATTGAAGGAAGCAGGGCCCGAGACCAGGATAAAAGATGAAGTCTCCTGAGCACATGTCTACACCTGACAGGTCTGGTATAACTAGAGCCTACTGAGAGGACTTGCGTCAACCCGTCCCATCTTTCTACTCTTGTAAATAATATATACGTACTTTATCGAGTCCCCTCGCCTATATAAGGGGGACTTACCCCACCTTGTTAGGGGCTGATATTGCTCCAGTAGTCCATAATGCAATAATATATCTCTCTCTATCTTTCTTATAAGTTATCAGTCTTCATCGACCCCGAGGTCACCTTAGCATTTTATTGTTTCTTCGTTTGTTCTTCATCATTTAGCTCAAGATTGATAGTATAGATCCTTACTTATATTTTTATCTATTATCCCTTTTTTGACTACCCTCGATAAGCCCGAGATAGGCTCGAGGCCTGGCCCCGAGGTAACTACTAGCTTGCTTTATGCTTGGGAACGTTCCATTACTGGTTCGATTGTTGCTTAGGCTAACTCGATCTTTACTGTCTTACTTCACGTTTTATCACTAATCACCCTTACAAACTAGTTCGGGAATAGATCACACATTTTTAGAATCTCATTTACAAATTTAATTTTTGTTACCATTTTCATGGTAAACAATAATTTAGGGAAACCAGAGTATAGAATTATAACATAGTTCATAGACCCATCCAACACCCAGACATCACCACACTAACGTCTACGGAGCCTCTATGGATGCAAAGACAAGTATGACAACACCGGCAATGAGGCCCCGACTATACCTAAAAAGTGAAAATCTACAATAAAAGATGTGAAACATAACCCCTTGAAGGAAAAAGGGGCTGACCAAGACTACAAGGAGGATACTACACTACGTGCGATCGACACTGTCAACTATGGAGCCACCTACATTAATTTAAAAAAGTAGCGCCCTGGCAAAAGGGACATTAGTACCATGGAATAGTACTAGTATGCATAACTAAACACCATTTCATTAGAAAGAAGTATCATACAAGAGCAAGAAAATTATAAGAGACAATCAAAAGCTTTTAACCGAACACCACATCATCAAATAAAGAATCATACAACTTCACATAATTTCTGTAACTTTAGTTTGAGCATTTCATATGTTCATCATTGTTCACAGTACCACCGCTGTCGTAAGTGGAGTCCGATCACGACCTGATCGGCTAGGTTGCCTCATATGAGACATATACCTTAATCACCATCTTATTTTCCCTTTTTTGGAATTCAATATCAGCACATTACCACCATGTGTGCGGCATGGTGTCCGATCATGGCCCGATCGGCTAGGACGCCTTACCTAGGCGTTGTTTTTTCTCATTAATGATCTCATTAAAATCTTTATTTCATATATATCATGTCAGTTCATTGGCACTTAGGGCTGCAATTTTCATATCATGTCCGCTCTCAATACAAATCTTGCAATTTAGGATAACACGCACAAACAAGAACAATTTAAGTGTAAATATAGATAAGATTTCACATAATTGGCATAACGAACTCAGTTTAAATTTTGACATCGAGGTCTAGGCACTCCATCACATGGTTTATATTCTTCACTCCTCTTTAAATTAACAAGAATAGTATATTGAATATATTGAGGCACACTCTTCATGTATATACATATATTTGCAAACCAATTCATGGGAAATAACAGTCAATACATTAACCAAATTCTAGTCTTACCACATTTTTCATAGTCACAACGGAGCTCAATTTCTAATAAAAAGAGGGTTTTAGCCATACATACCTCAATAAAGCTTTCCTTAATTTCCTACAAAATTCCGAGCCCTTAGAAACTTCAATCTATTTTATGAAAATTACAAATTTAACTGAGAATTAGAAACATAATTAAGATTCTAGCTCATTTAAGTAGGTTATCAAGCACTAAGTGTGCACTTGTGATTTCAGGACCCTTTTGTGAGAGATTTCTGTCATTTTATACCCCAATTGCTATCTTTTTAGTTCACAACCTCCCAATACTCTATTATTTTATATGCATGCAAGAAATCCATTCTTATACCCCTGAACCCCCAAGGTAAGTAATCATTCTAGTGTGAATTTCGAAACTAGAGATTAGGGCTCAAGTTCTTACCTCTTATGGTGAAAGCCTAGTAATTTTTGCTTGAAATTCTTCAAAGATTTGGCAAGGTTTGTGAGTTAGTTTCTCCTTCTAAATCTTCCCTATCTCACTCTATTTGTAGTAAAAATGACATAAAAGAGGTCTAATGGGTGTTTTTAAAGTGATGGGGTCGGGTTTTAAAAGTTAGAAAATATGAGCCCCAACACAATCTGCAATCGCATATCCAATCGCATAATGGACATGCTGCAGGCAAAATGGACCGCAAAAATGATCCCAAAACCTGAACAAACTGTCTGGGTATGCGATAGAAATGGGGTCCGCATACATGTTCTGCGATTATATAATGCACCCTAGAACTGCCCTTACAAAATTCCAAGGTGATTATGCGATGACTATGTGGCCTGCATATTTATTATATGATCGCATAATTGACCGCATAGTTAACCTCAAATTAACCATCAAACTGTGTGACTCTGCAGCGACTATACAGTCCACATAGCTGTTATGCGACCGCATAATAGACCGTAACAATGCATTTTTCTAGTAAATAAAATTCCTTAACTTTTTAATGCACAGATAAATCCAAAGGGTCCGAAGCGCGGCTCGCAAGCTCGTCGGGAAGATTTTACAAATTTATAATGCATATTCCTAATTAAACACTACGAGCTTTCGAATTAGAGCAGAAATTTCACGGGGCCTTACACTTACCGCACTTACACAAACACTAATGGAGCTCAATTTCTAAGAAGACGCGATTTTATCCATACATACCTCAATTGAGATTTCTTTAATCTTACAATGTTCTGGAATGCTCGCAACTTCAATATATTTAAGAAATGTAGCACAATTGAACCTATAATCAGGAAAAGATCATAATCTTAGCTCACTTGAGCATTTTATCAAGCATTGAGTGTTTATTAAGGTCTTATGGTCCTTTTATGCAAGATTATGCCTCTCTATTTATAATTTCCCCAAATCTTCTAAGAACACATGCATGCAATGTAATCACCCTTATCCCCATGAATTACCTCACTAATGATCCCTTATAGATATGTTTAAAATTAAGAGCTGAGGTGATGAAGTCTTACATCCTGGGATGAAGATTTAGGTGTCTCACTTGATTATCTTCAATGTTTTAACAAGAACTTGTGGAGCAATTTATTTGATGAAAGGCCCTCTCTTAGACCCTCTTTCTCACTCTAAAAATACCAGGAAATAGGCTCAAACTGAGCCATTGCATAAGATATAATGATAGGGGGTCGGGTTTAAATTAAAAAATCAGGAACCCTGACTCAGATCTGCGATCGCATATGCGATCACATACTTGACATGCAGTTCGCAAAATGGTCTGCAAAAATGGCTTCAGAAACATGAACAAACTGCCCAAGTATGCGACAAGAATATGGTCTGCATACCTGTTCTGCGGTCGCATAATACACTGTAGAACTGCCCCTCGCAAAATTTTAAGGGGATTATGCGATGACTATGAGGCTCGCATATTGATTATACGATCGCATAATTGGCTGCATAGTTAACCTCAAAATTGCCATCAAACTGTCTGACTCTGTGGCGACTATGCGGTCCGCATAGCTATTATGCGAACGTATAATGTACCACATAAATGCACTTTTCTGGAAAATATTATTCCTTAAATTTTAATGCATAGATCGGCACTACAAGCTTTTGTATTTTGAGTAGAAATTTTTATGGGGCCTTACAATTCCAATGTGGAAATGGGAAATGATCAATACAGATTTTGTGGTAGGGTTACCGCGCACTCCGCGCAAGTTCGACTCAATTTGGGTAATGTCACACCTCTTTTTACCGCTTTTACTACACCCCGGGAAGGGATATAATAAAAAGCAAAGAGTTTTTCCAATTAAAAGACGGTCGGAACGGGATTAGTTATTTATAAAATTCAGAGTCGCCACTTGAGAATATAATGGTGTCTCAAGTCACCGAATTAATCTCGAACCGAGGAAAGTTTG
>MU710793.1:25485-58119 GCA_026770625.1 Nicotiana glauca | reverse complement strand
GAGAAGAGAAGGGTTTCGGCACAGTTTATATACAGTTCAGATAATATCAAAGCGGTAAACATTTAGCACATTAAGGATGAAACATATAGAAAAATCAGATATAACCAAATACAACAATTATTCTGAGCTCGAATTCTGAACCCTGAACCGAAGTTCTGGGTTTGTGTCCCTAGCAGAGTCGCCAGAGCTGTCACACCTACTTTTTTACACTACACCCCTGAGGGCATAAAAGAGTTTTTCCACTTAAAGGACAATTGGAACGGGATTTATTATTAAGATTTCAGAGTCACCACTTTGGAGATTAATGGTGTCCCAAGTCACCGGTCGAATCCCGAACCGAGGAAAAATATGACTCTATTAACAGTCCGCGAACAAGAAATCCGAGTAAGGAATTCTGTTAACCCGGGAGAAGGTGTTAGGCATTCCCGGATTTCGTGGTTCTAGCACGGTCGCTCAACTGTTGTATTTGATTTTATTTGATTTCAAAACAGGTTTCAACCTATGTGCCTTTTATTAATAACCCGCTTTTATTTTATTTTTAATAAGAATTGCAATGTCGTGAAAATGCATCTCGAACTACGTCGCAATAGTGCACCACTGGCTTTTGACACATTTCGACTTCGTTGAGATTTAGATTTGGGTCACATAAATGTGCACCCGTATTTAGGAAGGTAATATTGTTAAAATACGTGCCTAAAGCAACTACGCATTTATTATCTTTGGGAAAAACCGTAAAATTTGCTAAACGGTCCACCCGAATTCTAAGTATTTTTTTAGCATTTATTGAGGGCCCCGCAATTTGCATTTTTATTTGGCGAGGCTCGTCTCATTTTATTTTAATGGATATCCTAACAGGTCTTGTATTTCTTCTATTAATAGGTATCTACACTTATTCAAATTAATTTCAATTCTATTTGATGGAGCAGCCCAATTACTTGGGCCCAGCGTAAGTAGAAGATAGGCTCAGGCAACTGTGATGCCTCAAGCCTGGTATTGAATCCCAACAGGCACAAACACAACCCAAGCGGCTATGGTGCCAGAATCGAGCCCGCTCCACAGCATAATTTGATTCCAAACAATTATTAGCTTAAAATTTAAACAGTCTACTAATTAACGGTGCCTAAACAAACAATACTGAAACGACTAGTTAATGTTGCTAAAACAATACTCAGATGACTTATAGAAATGAAAGGTTGTTATGACGAAAAATATTCCACTCGTTTTTAATTGTTAATAAACATGAAGATCACAAATCTCTAAACCAATTCTACTTCAGCTATCCTTCTGATTTTTACTAGTTAAATTACACATAATCAAACTAACTAAAACCAATAGAGAATATCCATTACAACCAGTCTAACATCCTATTTGAATTAGATAACCATATTGAGTTAACTATGACTCATGTCATTTCAAGGGTTCAGTTCAATAGTCCAATGTCATACAACATTTAATCACTAATCACTGACTTTAAAGATGATCCTAATTATGCATACATCTACCATTCGTATAACAGGAAACCCATAACTAATGTCAACTAGAAAATACAGGCAGCCTTTAATTGAACATTGATCCTCAACTATTTCATTTTTAACTTCAATGAGCACACATCAAGGGAATTCGAAGTAGTGTACCTGGATTTAAATCACAGCAAGAGAAACAGGAGTCAGCAGGAGCAGATGAATAGCAACAGCAGTTTAATACTTAAAACAGCCCAGGAAATAGAAAGATCAGCCCAGAAATGTTTAAATCAAACGGAATTTAGCAGATCCACTTCAACACAGCACCAAATCCAACCAGAAATGCATACAGATGAACCAACAACCAACAGAAATACCCCAAACCAGGCTAAGGCAATCAATTCTAACTTGAAATCAACCAGAACACTTTAAAATACTCAAAATCACCAGAAAATGAACTAAGAGAAGCTTAACTATCAATTACTTGAAATCAAAATGCAATCTGCAATGGAACAGTGATATTTTTGGGTTTTTGCTATTAAATTTCTATTGTTTTTATTTTTTTTTTCGGCAGAATTTAAGATCTAAAGGAGGGATTTAAACTTCTAGGATTTGAAATTCAAAATTTAGGCTCAAATTTGCAGAGAAGTTTTTGGGGGAAATTTTGGGGCTCAAAAAACTTGTTAAACAAGGCAGGTTGATGTCATTTTATAGGCAAAATTAGGGTGCAAATTTTAGATTCTACTTTTACAAGTTAGTCCTCACTTATTTCTTATTTCACCCTTTATTTTTTGACTTGTGCTACAAGTAACTACCCTAAAATTACTGCAATTCTACTTGTACCCCCTATCTAGAGGGTTCTAAAGTATTCTTTTACCTATGCAATGCCTATACTACCCTTGCCTTTGTTTTGAATTTACCATTTCTAATAAACCTACCCTTTTCCATGCCTAAACTACCCCTGAAATCACTAACCCACCCAAACCCCTTTATTAGGGTTAAAAACTAATTGCAATTATCCTTATCAGCTATAACCAATTCACAAGCCTAATTAAAATGAATAAAACTAATCTTAAGACTAATAACAGTATTAACTCAATTACTGAAATAGAAAATTGAATTAAAAGGAACAAAATCAGAACAAAATTAAAACTAACAAAAATCAGAAATAAGAAATTCAAAACAATTAAACTAAATTCTATTTTTTAACTAAAATAGGCATGTAATCAACACTTAACAAACCTTAATCTGTCAATCAAACTAAAATGAATCAAATTCTAAATGAACAAACAGTAAACAAAAACCCTAATTAAACTAACAACTAATTGATAACAATGAAACAAAGATTAAATTCAGAATTAACAAACAAACAGAAAAAAATGGAAATTAACCTAAGAACTAGACTAAACAATTAATACCTAATAGCAACAATACAAAACAGATTAACTAAGCTAAACTATCAATTATTAAAACAAATTTTGTTTATTCAATAGAAGCCAACAGGAGATACTTACACAAAAAGGAAAAAGAAAACTTAACTGTCATGGTCTATTTTCTTTTGATTTTAAAATCCGGCTACTTCTGGTGATATTTGACCGTCGTTGACGCCTGATTTAATATGCAAAAGGTGAGGAGGTCATGTAGTATGACTTTGGAGTCGAATGGACGGACTTGTATCTTGACCGAAAATTTTGATTTGATTTTTCAAGCATTTGAGTGATCTTTGAAAACCCATGATGGCAGATTTGGAATGGAGGGATGGAGGAGATTCAGGGGTGTATTTTTGGTGAAGTTTGGAAGTGGCGGCGCCGTGCACGGTGGTGGCGGCGCCTAGGGTTTGTAATATTTGGAGTGTTTGACGGGGATTTGGAGAAAATCAGTGGTAAATCTAGAACGGGGAGGCGAAGGAGAAGATGTGGTGAAATTTTGGTAGTGATTGGAGGTAGGCCGCCAGCGGAGACGATCTCCCTTGGTGATACAGGGGAGATGTACGAGGAAGAGATACATATTTTTAGGGTTATACACGAAATTAGGACATTTTTATTATAATGACAAAAACCAATTGAGACCGTTGGATCAAGGAGGTTTGATGGCCGAGATTAAATGACGTCCAAACGGCGTCGTTTTGATAGAGAACTGGACCGGGTGAGGAATGGTTTTTGGGCTGGGGCTAGGCGGGTAACAACTTGGGTCAGGACAAAATTCAATAAAAAAGGGCCCAATTCAGGGCAACCCTTTCTTTGTTTATTCCTTTTTGTTCTTTTTATTTCTTTTACTCATTTTTTATTTTGTATTTTTATTTTTTTTGATTTTATAAAATGCTAAAATAAAAACCAAAAACAAATTGATTCTAATAATTATATTTCCTAATTTCCAATTATAGTAATTCCTAATGCAACCTAATACAAATTTAAACTAAAAATGCCAAAAAATGTTATTTTTGCTATTTCTCCCTATTTTGTTCTAAAATAAATTAATACTAATTAATACTAAAATGTGAAATTAAATCCCTAAATACAAATGCATATATTTTTGTATTTTCATATGAATTATCATGCACGAATAAAAATGCAACCAATTATACAAAATTTAACAAAATTCACGAAAAATTGTAAAATAATAAAGAAATTATTTTATTTGAAATTTTGGGAATAATTTGCTTAGGGAAAAAATCACGTGCTCACAGAGTGTATTGGGAAGAAAGAAGAAGGAGGAAGTTGCAACAGTGGAGTCGAGAACGTGGCCCAGGCGCCCAGCACCGTATTACAACCAGCCACAACCCCACCCTCAAACTTACCCCCACACTCCATATAGCCCACCACAACATTACTACCCACAGCCAGATCCCCACTTCTCTGTCCATCATGCTCAGACATATATTCAACCTCCGGCCCACGCACAATGGCGTGCGCCATCTCCACAAAATACCTACCCAACTCCACAAAGTACCTACCTACCCCTAAGAGCCTACATAAACCCCTCTGGAACAGGTTTCCGTCCAAACTAAGGCTTCAGGAATAAGAGGGCGCAGAAGCAAAAAACTTTCACTCCACTGGGAGAATCATATACTAGTTTATTCCATAGGTTGATTCAGTTGGGCATGTTGAGTCCAATAGAGGCTAAGTTGCCAAACCCTCATCCAAGAAATCTTGACCACTCGGTGAGTTGTGAGTATTGTGCAGGGGCCCCGGAACATGACACAGAGAAATGCTGGAAATTGAAAACAGTTATTCAAGAGCTCATCGACACTCGTCAGATCGAGGTTCAAGCCCCGAAAATGCCCAACATCAATCAAAATCCACTTCCGGCCCATCACGAAACCAATATGATTGAGCTGGTGCAAAGAGAGTGAGAACCAAAGAAACCCTCGCAGACAGTAATAATGATCCGTTCTAGTGAAACCGGTTCAAAAGAGAAGGTGACCAGTGGGAAGTCGGAGGTCCAGTTGAAAGGGATGAATAACAAGCCAGTTGTGGTGGCCGAGAAAGGATCATCGAGCATTGTTGTAGTGAAACCAGAACAAGCAAAAGTGGTGGTATTGCAAGTAAACCTGTTGTGGTCGTGAATGGTGCTCGCATAGAGCCTGTTATTATAAAGCCGGTAACTTAGTTGCCAGTGATCGACAGTAAAGCTATCCCTTGGAGTTATGAACAAGTGGTAGTGACATATAAGGGGAAAGAGATCAGGGAAGAAGTTTGTGAAGCTCAGGGTCTGACTCGTTCAGGGAGGTGCTTTGCCCCTGAAGAGTTGCGAAAAGCCAGAATTCCCAAAGATAACCGTGATAGAACAAGAAGCGAAAGAATTCTTGAAGAAAATGAAAGTACAGGATTACTCTATTGTAGAAAAATTGAAGAAAACACCAGCCCAGATCTCATTGCTCTCGTTGCTGATCCACTCAGATGAGCACCGCCAGGCACTGATGAAAATATTGAATGAGGCCCACGTCCCTGACAAGATCTCAGTAAATCACTTGGAGAAGATAGCAAATAAAATCTTTGAGGTAAACAAACTTACTTTCTCAGATGATGAGTTGCCTGTGGAGGGCACAGAACATAACAGGGCCCTTTATCTGACGGTAAAATGTGAAGACTCTGTGGTCACGCGAGTTCTGGTTGACAACGGGTCCAGTGCAAATATATGTCATCTTTCCACATTGAATAAGCTAAAGGTCGATAATGATAGAATTCATAAGAATAGTGTCTGTGTGTGCGGGTTCGACGGCAGAGGCAAAGATTCTGTGGGTGATATAATACTAGAATTGATAATAGGGCCCGTGGAGTTCACCATAGAGTTTCAAGTGCTAGATGTGGTGGTCTCTTATAACCTTTTGTTGGGGCGACCCTAGAAATATGCCGTCAAGGCAGTGCCATCTACGTTGCATCAAATGGTTAAATTCGAGTGGGACAGACAGGAGATTGTGGTGCACGGTGAAGATAATATGAGTGCCCTGGGTGATGCCATTGTACAGTTCATCAAAGTGGAAGACGACCAGGGGCCGTAGGTATATCAAGTCTTAGACACAGTACCAGTGGAAAAGGTCCCAGAGGGGAAAAGCATACCAGTTCCTAGAGTAAAGCCGCAACTATCATGGTGGCTTCTGAAATGTTAAAGAATGGTTTCATACCGGGTAACAGTTTGGGTGCTGATCTTCAAGGCATCGTGCAGCCAGTTTCTCTTCCAAAGAATTTGTATACTTTTGGTTTGGGGTTTAAGCCCAGCGCGGCAGATATGAGACGAGCCCGCAAAATGAAGAAGAAGGCATGGGTCTTGCCAAAGCCAATCCCGCATCTGTCCAGATCTTTTGTCAGGCCGGGTATTAGAAAGCAGCTGTTGTCAAAAGTTCCCGGGTCACTGATTGGTGCTGATGGAGATTTGGATAAAAGGTTCGAAAGGTTATTTGCCGATGTTAACATGGTAGAATCTGGGGAAGGGTCAAGCAAGGCAGATATGCAGTTTGTGGGACCAAAGATAAAGCTTAATAATTGGAGGGCTACTCCTCTTCCCACTCGGAAGGAGTCTTGGTAGTTCGCTATCATTTTCCTTCATGTTTGTCTGGATTATTCCAGGGTTGCAATCCAGATTTTTATTTTTCAGTCTATCAAAGTGTGCAAAACCTTGTTATCTTGTATTTCAATAAAATAAAAAGTTGCTTCTTCATTCCTTATTTTAATTTTGTTTTCTTCTTTTGTTTTTCGTACAGTTCTTTTTATACTGGTCCTAATGACATGGCATGCATAAGGAATGCTCAATCCAGTCTAGAAAATCAATCTGACTCCGAAATAATAGTGCAAGAAGTAGATTATGAGTTGGAATACGATGAGGACGAATCCTTCGACGCGATTAGTAGGGAACTAAGTTAATTCGAAGAAAAACCCATACCCAACTTAAACGATACAAAAGCCATCAATCTAGAGGACACAGATAACATCAAGGAAACTAAAATAAACGTCCATATTGACTCGAATATCAGGGAAGAATTAATCAAAACACTTATTGAATTCAAAGACGTTATTGCATGGTAATATGACGGCATGCCGGGTTTAAGCACTGATTTAGTGGTTCACAAATTTCCCACTGACCCGGCATTCCCTACCGTCAAGCAAAAATTGAGAAAATTCAAAACCGATATGAGTGTGAAGATTAAGGAAGAGATAACCAAACAACTAGATGCAAAGGTTATTCAGGTCACTCGATATCCTGATTGGTTGGCTAATGCTGTGCCAGTGCCGAAGAAGGACGGAAAAATTAGAGTATGCGTTGACTATCGCAATCTCAACAAAGCAAGCCCAAAGGATAACTTCCCACTACCCAATATTCACATTTTGATTGACAATTGTGCAAAGCGTGAGATTGGATCTTTCGTGGATTGCTATGCCGGATATCATTAGATTTTGATGGATGAAGAAGATGCAGAGAAGACGGCATTCATCACACCATGGGGAACCTATTGCTACAGGGTAATTCCATTTGGTCTGAGAACGCTGGGGTAACCTACATGAGGGCAATGACTATTGTGTTTCATGATATAATACACAAGGAAATTGAGGTGTACGTGGATGATGTGATCATAAAATCAAAGCAACAGGCCGACCACGTTGGGGACTTAAGGAGGTTTTTCCAAAGGCTTCACAGGTACAACCTCAAACTCAACCCTGCCAAATGCGCATTTGGTGTTCCGTCCGGAAAATTGTTGGGATTCATAGTCAGTCGGTGAGGCATTGAGCTAGACCCGTCAAAGATTAAAGCTATCCAAAAATTGCCACCCCTGAAGAACAAGATCGAAGTGATGAGTCTGTTAGGGAGGTTGAATTACATCAGCAGGTTTATTGCTCAGCTCACAACAACTTGTGTGCCTATTTTTAGATTGTTGAAGAAGGACGTCGCGGTCAAATGGACTGAAGAATGTCAGGAGGCGTTTGACAAGATAAAAGGGTATTTATCAAATCCACTTGTGTTGGTTCTACCTGAACTAGGGACACCGCTGATTCTTTATTTAACGGTCCTGGAGAATTCATTTGGCTGTGTACTGGGGCAGCACGATATCACCGATAGGAAAGAACAAGCCATCTATTATCTCAGCAAGAATTTTACGGCTTATGAGGTTAAGTACACTCATCTTGAGAGGACATGTTGCGCCCTGACTTGGGTGGCATGGAAATTGAAGCATTATTTCTCGTCCTATACTACTTATCTCATTTCACGCTTGGATCCATTGAAGTATTATTTTCAAAAGCCTATGCCCATAGGGAGATTGGCGAAGTGGCAAATATTACTCATGGAATTCAACATCGTCTATGTGATGAGGACTGCAATGAAAGCCCAAGCACTAGCCGATCACTTGGCTGAGAATCCGGTCGATGAAGAATACGAGCCATTGAGAACGTATTTTCCTGATGAATAAGTGATGCATATCGACGAGCTGGGACTGGCTGAAGAACCAGGATGGAAGCTTTTCTTTGATGGGGTTGCAAATATGAAAGGAGTTGGAATAGGAGCGGTACTTATTTCTGAAACAGGGCATCACTATCCTGTTATGGCTCAGCTTCATTTCTATTGTACCAACAACATGGCTGAGTATGAGGCATGCATTTTGGGTTTATGGTTAACTACGGACATGGATGTCCAGGACGTTTTGGTCTTGGGAGACTCGGACCTCCTAGCACATCAGATTCAAGGAGAATGGGAAACACGGGATTTGAAGCTCATACCGTATCGATAATGTTTGCATGATCTTTGTCAACAGTTTCGATCAGTGGAGTTTAGGAATATCCCAAGAGTCCATAATGAAGTTGCCGATGCTTTGGCTACCTTGGCAGCAATGTTTCACCATCCAGACAAAGTTCATGTTGATCCATTGCATATTCAAGTCCATAATCAACATGCTTACTGTAACATGGTGGAAGAAGAATTTGATAGCGAGCCATGGTTCCATGATGTCAAGGAGTACATCAGGATTAGGGATATACCCAGTACAGGCCACAGGAGATCAAAAGAGGGAAATTAGACGGTTGGCAAATGGATTTTTCTTTAGTAAATAAGTGTTGTATAAAAGAACACCCGATCTCGGATTGTTAAGATGCATAGATGTTAAACAAGCCACAACAGTCATGTGGGAAGTACATTCTAGAGTTTGCGGACCGCACATGAACGAATATGTATTGGCAAAGAAAATCCTTCGAGCAGGGTATTATTGGCTCACTATGGAGCGAGATTGTATCAGCTTTGTGTGCAAATATCATCAATGCCAGATACACGGGGATTTGATTCTCTCTCCGCCATCGGAATTGCACACAATATCGGCATCATGGCCCTTCGTTGCTTGGGACATGGATGTATTTGGGCCCATTGATCCAGCAATATCCAATGGGCACAGGTTCATTCTGGTGGCCATCGATTACTTTACCAAATGGGTTGAGGCTAAAACTTTCAAGTCTGTAACCAAGAAGGCAGTGGTTGATTTTGTACACTCAAATATTATCTGTCGATTTGGAACCCCAAAGGTAATCATCACAGATAATGGTGCTAATCTTAACAGCAATTTGATGAAAGAAGTATGTCAGCAGTTTAAGATTACACATCGCAATTCCACCCCATATCGTCCTAAGGCAAATGGAGCAGTTGAGGCAGCCAACAAGACCATAAAGAAAATACTGCGGAAAATGGTAGAAAGTTCCAGGCATTGGCATGAGAAGTTACCATTTGCGTTGTTGGGTTATCGCACTACTGTTCGTACTTCAGTAGGTGCGATCCCATATTTGTTGGTATACGACACTGAAGCAGTGATCCCTGCGGAAGTCGAAATCCCGTCCCTTTGGATTGTCGCCGAGGCTGAGATTGATGATGATGAGTGGGTCAAAACCCGTTTGGAGCAGCTGAGTTTAATTGATGAAAAAATATTGGCAGCAGTATGTCATGGCCAATTATATCAAAAGAGGATGGCAAGAGCATACAACAAGAAGGTGCGCCCCAGGAAGTTTGAAGTAGGGCAACAAGTGTTGAAACGGATACTTCCACATCAGGCTGAAGCAAAGGGCAAGTTCGCCCCGAACTGGCAAGGACCGTTCATTGTAACCAGAGTATTGTCCAATGGAACTTTATGTTTAACAGATATTGAAGGAAAATGCATAGATATGGCTATCAATTCCGATGCAGTAAAGAGATATTATGTATGATTTCTTTAGTATAATAATTTATTGTTTGTACTTGGCATTGTATCGAAGGTTGGAATGACGAAGGCAATTTGTTCTGCTATCTAAACACTTTAACCTTTGTTCACCCTTTTGAGCCTTATTTATTTTATTTCATACCCCTCTTTTCGAATCAATAACCAAAAAGAAAAGGAAAAGAGAAAAAAGAAAAGAAAAAGGAAAAAGTAAAGAAAAAGAAAAATAGAAAAGGAAAAATAATAATAAATGAAAAGTAAAACTGTAACAACAAGGAAGAAGGTGAACTACGTTTGACCTGATTCCTTTTAAGGATACGTAGGCAGCCTCACGGCTCGGTCATAGTGAAACAAAAATCAAAAGGTCCCCAAGCAAGAAACTAGGGCAAAAGTTATGTTTGTAATGAGAAATTTGGTTCCAAAAGTTATAATTTTAACCCATTGAATTCCTTTTAAGCCTTTTGATACCCTTTTCTTTCCAACCCTATCCAAGAACCCACATTACCGTCCAAAGAAAGACCTCTCGATCCGTCTTCGAGAAATGCCAAGTCAAGCAAGTAAAGATGATTCATACCAGGGGCAACGCTCCAGTTTTAAGCAAGAAAAACGAAAAATGAGAGTCTTATTAGTGAAAACCCGCAAGGGCACTGTAAGGCAATGAAAGCTTAGAGAAGTCCAAAAATGAGAGAGTCTTATTGGTGAAAACCTTCACAGGTACCATAAGGCAATAAGGAATTGCGAAAGGGACAAATAAGATAAGATTGACGGCCAAACATCAGTCAAGGCATTAAGCTGAACAAGGATGGGGGATTTCAGCAAAAAAAAGTTGGGTTGTGAAAAACTTTGAGGCACAAAGCAAGACAATTGGGAAATTGATTGATTGAATAGGCTGGGTTGATTAATCCGAAATGCACAACATGATCATTGGGATCGGTTATCCCATTCAGATAAGTCCTTTTCTTTTCTCAAACAATCTTATAAAGGAAGATTTTCTTCTTTATTTTTCATCTTTTGAAATCATCATATTTCATTTCTTTTTAAGACTTTTTCAATGATAGTTTGCTTTCAACAAATAAGAAGGATTTTCAGAGTCTACTGCCAGATTCCAATACGATGCAAAGCAAAGTGGGGCCAGGATTGGCCGGAGAGAAGGTGATAGGACGTAAGAGGCGTCATTAATAAAACAAATGACAAAGTGGTGAAGATTCCGTGAAAATATGGGATCGGATAAAAGCCCAAAAAGGGGAAGGCAACAGTTGGAAAGTTTCGGATAAGAAGGTTAGAAGTGGGAAGCAACAGTTGGAAAGTTTATGGAATAAGGAATATGCAGAAGGTCGGAAATCCTTAACCAAGTTCAAGGCAGTTGAACGAAGCAGAACACGGAAAGGAGCAAGGGGAAAACCATCCCCAGCAAGAGTATCACAGCCAATCAACACATTTTAAACTAAAAAAAAATTCTTTAATTTGAAACAGTTATGGCAAATATTGGTGATAGTGGAGAAAACATGCCGCAAGGAAGAGTAAGTACCAAACAGGTTTGATTAACTAAATCCTCAGGACACTCTTGGAAAATGGGACATGTTTGAAATAAGCATAAGAAGCAGAAATTAACAGTCAAAGGAACTCAAAGAAACACCATCTATTTCCACCTTTTTACCCCAATTTGAATTGAGAGGCTTTCAAGACTCTCCTGGATAATGGGTCCGAGCTTTAAGATTTCCGGTAGTAACAGGAATTAGGATAAGGCTTGCTGTAAGGAAGTCCAGTTCAAACATAAAAGTGGTCACTCGTCAGGAAAGATTTGATTAGAAATTTTCAGGGCCCTCCTGGATAATGGGATATAGCATTAGGATTATTTTGAAGAAAAAAAAAGAGAAGAAAGGAAAAACAAGAGGTGCAGTAGTAAGAAAATATAATGAAGTTTTAAAACATGTAATTTACCAGAAGTTTTCAGGACCCACCTAGATAATGGGACGTAGCTTTTAAAGTTGCTAAAAGGGTTTAGTAACATGATTCCATTAACACTCACAAAGGCACTCAATTATCGAACTAGGACAGAAAATTTTCTTTATTTTGTCTATTTTGTTGATGTCAGGAGCCCGCCTGGAGAACAGAGGCATACATTTCAAGTTTTGAAGTCAGGAGCCCGCCTGGAGAACAGAGGCATACCTTTTAAGTTTCAGCAGTCAGGACCCCGCCTGAAGAACAGAGGGACTACAATTCAAATTTTTAGCTTTCAAATTCTTATTAATATCTGGTAATATTATGCCCAGTCACCAAACTGAGGCAGAAAAGTTTCTTTGTTTTGTCCATTTTGTTGAAGTCAGGCGTCCACCTGGAGAACAAGGAACAATAGTTGACGATAGTTGAAGTCAGGCGTCCACCTGGAGAACAAGGGACAATAGTTATATATTTTGAAGTCACGAGCCCGCCTGTATAATAGAGGAATACATTTCAAGTTTTGAAGTCAGGAGCCCGCCTGTATAACAGAGGAATACATTACAAGTTTTAAAGTCAGGAGCCCGCCTGTATAACAGAGGAATACATTTCAAGTTTTGAAGTCAGGAGCCCGCATGTATAACGGAGGGATACATTTCAAGTTTTGAAGTCAGGAGCCCGCCTGTATAACAGAGGGATACATTTCAAGTTTTGAAGTCATGAGCCCGCCTGGAGAACAGAGGAATACAATTCAAGTTTTGAAGTCGGGAGCCCGCCCGTATAACAGAGGAATGCATTCAAGTTTTGAGGCCGGGAGCCCGCCCATATAACAGAGGAATACATTCAAGTTTTGAAGTTAAGAGCCCGCCTGTATAATAGAGGAATACATTCAAGTTTTGAAGTCAGGAGCCTGCTTGTATAACAGAGAAATACATTTCAAGTTTGAAGTCAGGAGCCCGCCTGTATAACGGAGGAATACATTTCAAGTTTGAAGTCAGGAGCCCGCCTGTATAACAGAGGAATACATTTCAAGTTTTGAAGTTAGGAGCCCGCCTGGAAAATAGAGGAAGACGCCAATGATCAAGAGAAAGCGTTCAAAGGATCAACGGTCAGGTACTCGCCTGAAGAAAGGGAGAACATCTCAAGAAGTCAATGCAAGACAGCAACAAAAGAATTAAGGAAATACAAAGCGACAAGGCAATAATAGTCGCAGAACAAGTTTGAGGATAAGGCTTTGTAATTCATAGGCTCTAGCTTAGTCTAGCTTATTTATTTTTCTTTTAGCATGGCGTAATAAGGGGGTCAGCAAGTAACGGCAGCAGCAGCAACAGTAAACCACAGCTTCATGGTAGTCCCAGCTACCAAAATTTCCCGAACTACATTGACCTGATTCCTTTTTAGCCAAGGATATGTAGGAAACCTTTGAAGCAGAGGTTCGGTCAATTCTTTCAAAAATGTTTCACACGGAGTGTTCAAACGGGCAAAAATCGCTCGTATCCGCTCACTTTGTCTTTGCACGAAAACTCTTCGTGTTTACGGGTAAAGAGGGGCAGCTGTGAACACGTGATTTTTGCCTCGCACGAATCACTCCCAAAAATCCAAAATAAAACAATCTTTCCTTTTGTGTGCAATTTTGTGAATTTTTGTGATATTTTCTGTAATTGTTTGCATTTGTGTGTACATGTTCGTTGGTTAAATTAATGAGAAATACAAAAATATGTTGCAATTGTATTTATAATTTAACTAGACAGTTCGGAATTAATTGGTAAACTAAGTGTTTTAGAAAAATGGAAAAATCAAAATAATAATAATATTAATAATAATAATGTATTTTTTTCATTTTAGTAATTAATGTCGAATTTTGAGTTTTCTTTTAATTTGTTATTTAATTATGTGTGATAATTATTATTAAGCATTAATTAGTATTTTTAAGTTGATTGGGGTTTATAATTGAATTTATGACTTTGGTTTTAATTTTGGAAAAATAATTTAGGAAGAAAAATAAAAGAAAAGAAAATAGATGAGGGAAATTAGAATTAGGCCAAACCCACCCCAAGCCCAAAAACTCGTCCAAAAATACCCTGAAACTCGTTCGAGCCGGACCAATACCCGTTCCAAATCCAGTCCATCTCCACACCCTACCAAACAACGTCGTTTGGAGTCCCGTTGATCTGAGCCGTTGAATCGATTTGATCGAACGGTCTCAAACCCCTCACCCCTGACCCGACCCCGATCCGATCAAAGACCTTAAATCGACCCAGCCCCCATACTAAACGAAATGACCCCATTTCTCCCCCCCCCCATATTGATCTGGACCGTCAATCTTAGGAGATCAAACGGTTCAGAATCAATAATTGTATGTAATATATACCCAAACCCTTAGCCCCCCCCCCCAGAACCCCTCCACCCCTTCGCCTCCAAAAAACCCTAGAGACGCCGCCACCATACCCTACCGCCTTTCGGTGGCGGAGCCGGCTCCGATGGCCTCCAAATTGAAACCAAATACTCCCCTCCTTCTCCTCTTTCCAAACCCCCAATCAACTTCCCTCGAATCTTTCCCAAACCTCTCGAATTTAAATCAAGTGTTTAACCCTAAATCCCGAAACTGCCTCGAATCGAGATGATATTAAAATTCCAGGTCAAATTTGATTTTACTTGTGAGTTCTTGATAAGAACACACGATTAACATCAAACTTGGCTGGAAATTTAGAAGGATCGAAGATTACTTCCATTTTTCTTTACTGTCCGAGATAATTTCAAGGTATCTTTCTATTATTAATTTTGTTTATTTTGTGTTTTATTTCCATCATCATCTATTCTCCTCCTCCTTATTCTTTTTATTTTTTATCTAGTTTTCCAGAATCATTGTTTATGCATGATTATTTATAAACCAGTTTTTGTTTAACCAGTAATGTTAATTCGTAATTTAGTTCACTACTTTAGTAGTTCCAGTTTACTAGATTGTTTAGTCTAGGAGTTAATTAGTGAAAATATTTGTATTTGTTAGTAATTCAAACTTTCAATTGGTTTATTGGTTTGTCCGAGCCTTGGAATTTTTTCTGACCAGCTTAGGGAAAGAAAGGCAAGCCCAGTTGTGAAATTGGACCATTGGGTCAAATTGGCCCATGTCCGTTTGGCCGAAGGGGTAATTAGCAGAAGCTTAGGGATCAACCTAGATAGTATATAATACAGAAATAATAGAGGTAATGGAAACCGCACTCTTGCTAATTTTGGGGACTACAATAGGCATTACTGATTAAATGAAAAAGCACTAGGGTAATGGGGTAATTAAAAAACTGAAAAGATAAGTTTCTAGTGGATTGTGCACTAATTGGATGCCCATTTTAAGCGCTGGAAATCAGACTGAAAGGGGACAGTTCGAACACTCTGAAAAATGCAGTTATAGAGTAAAAGAGAGGAAGAGAACTTGAGTGATAAAAAACTTTAGAAAACATACAAAGACTGTGTTACTGTTCCATTGAAATTGCTTCGAGGATTTCTGTTTCTTTTCTTTAACTTCTGAAAAACAGTGATCTCTCATTTGGAATGAGAATGGACTAGGTGTGGGTTGTAGAAGTTTGGTTTGAAGTTTGAATCATTTGTTAATTGAAACTGAGTTCTGATTGTTACATATCACTGGCTGGGGTTTGAAAATTGGTTTGTTGAGTATTTGTTGGTGCTGATTTCTGCTACTACTGTTACATTGTTGATCTACTATGCTGTTAACTACTGCTTTCCTCACTTCAATTTACTTTCAAAATTCCAATTACACATCTCCTGAAATTCCCTATGTATTACTGAAGTTCTGAATTGAAGAAAGGAATAAGAAGAGAAGATTTGAAGATATAGCTCATTCAATGTAGTTATGATTGTTTGCTTTGCATGTGAAATAATGTTTTGCTTAGTAAATCCTTATGTTTAGATGATAGATTTTTTTTAATTACTTTGGAAGCATTGTAACTAAATAGGACAGTCCTCTTACTTGCATATAGGTATACTTGATCAGGACTATAGATCCTTTAGTTTGGAATTAGAAATCTGTTGTGATATATTATCATCCTGTGTGTGATGCTTGAAGCCATATAAATGGATTTAAATTTGTCACTTGTTCACAATCTATTTTCATTTAAAATCAGTGGATCAATGAGTTTAAGGCTTATTTTGGAAATCAGTGTCCAGTTGGAAAATCGTGATTTATCAGCTTATTGAGTCAAGTTTATGTTATCCATGTTTCTGTGTGTTTATTAGAGGTAATTCATAAGTAAGTTCACTTTCAGACTCAGTTTTAAAGTTGGGGCTTCAATGGGCTTGAACCTCAAAATTGCCTTGAGATTTTGTTGTCTCAAGGTATACTTGCCCAAATGCTTGTTGGGCCAATTACCAGCACAGATGCCACTTATACCTACGTTGGCCCACTAAATGTCGTATCGGTTAATTTTACTAGTTCTGGACCTATAGGGATTCGATGTTTAGATAAGCCCAAGCTTGACAGCTTCTTTCGACAAAAATTGGGTCACACCTTAAAGAGGGCTTTCCGTTTTTATTATTATTTTACTTAGCTTGTCCCATGTATGATTAGATTTCTTTCTATCAAGACCATTCGGGATTAGTTTAACTGAAACCCGATAGGCACAATTAGTGTTGATCAAGCTCCATTAGATAATTAAGATGAACTATGTTAGATAATACCTAGTTTTGGGCCCCTTCGGGTTTATTTGGAATGTCTTTAAAAAATAAAGTCGAGATGTGTTGCGCCAATTAAAATCACAAATTGCGTGGCCTTTTTAATTACTTCTTTAAAATACCTAAGAACTCGAGGCATGCCATTTAGCAAATTCCATGGCCCTCGCAAAGTACGAATGCGTAGTTGCTTTAGGCGCGTATTGTAAATAATCTACCTTCCTAAAACCCGGGTGCACATTGATGTGGCCCAAATCCAAATCTCAACGATGTTAAAATATGTCAAAACCACGGGTGTATTTATGTGACGTGGTTCGAGACATGTTTTAATGACGTTGCAATTCTTTTAAAAAATCAATAAAAGTGGTTAATGTTAAAATTTGCACATAGGTTCATAATTGTTTTAAAATCAGATAATTAAGCCGAATATAACAGTTGAAGCGACCGTGCTAGAACTACGGAACTCGGGAATGCCTAACACCTTCTCCCAGATTAACAGAATTCCTTACCCGAATTTCTGGTTCGCGGACTGTTAATACAGAGTCAAATTTTCCTCGATTCAGGATTTAACCAGTGACTTGGGACACCAGAAATTATCCCAAGTGGCGACTCTGAATCTAATAAATAATCCCGTTTCGATTGTCCTTTAAATGGAAAAATTCCCTTTATTATACCCTTCCCCGGGGATGTAGTGTAAAAAGGATGTGTGACACATTTTGCACAGGTCCAGGTTTCGAGCAGCAGTAGCAGCAGCATTAACACGGGAGCAGGTTTTCAGTATCGTGAGACCCGAGGTAGCCTTGCAGGTGTCTGCAGGCCCGACGTCTCTATCTTATGCTCTCTTTTAGACTGTTGCCTCCTTATATTCGAGACAAACAGATTTGTGTTTCTTTCAGACTTTGTATTTAGTACTTCTTAGATGTTCGTGAGTATGTGACTCCAGTTCTTGGGTAGAGATACATGTTGGGATTCCGTGTTTTATTCAGCCATCTAAATTTGAGACTTCCGCTTATGAATTTAATTCTGTCGCTTTTATTTAATGTTGTTAATTATAAAAAGGAATATGTGTTTAGAAGAAAGGTAATTCAGTTTGGCTTGCCTAATCCTATTAGTAGATGCCATCACGACCCCCGAGGGTGCGAAATCCGGGTCGTGACACCCAAAAATAAGACTCAATCGAGCAATGAACCCAGCTGAATTTAAAACCAGACTTTGATGAACCAATTTAAATCAACTCTTAACATATGAATCCTACATAATTTCAGAACTTGGAAGTGAATTAGAACTACTGAACAACTTGATGATATAGTAGCTTTTGCTAGATTTCCCAGCTATTTTTTGTGTTGATTTTCAAGATTTTTTATTTTAGCTCTAATATCTAAAACCTATGAACTTCAGCTCCCAAATTCTGCAGGTTTTCTAATTTTTATCTCTCAAAATCTTAGGCTCTGAAAACTTCTCTCTAAAACTCTCTCAAAACCTCCAGATCTGAAAAACTGCTTCAAAACCTGACTTGCTAGGCAAGGGACAATGCCTTATATAGGCAAACTAGTAGAGCACCTTTCAGATTTATTTTTAACCCTTAAGTCCTTCTTAATTTCAGCTTTTTTTCTTAAAAGTCCTTAGGGTACTGACTTATTTTCTAAGTTATACTACTCAACTTCTAAAATTCAAATTGGAACCCCAATTTAGAAGGTTCTAGGGGGTTCTATTTTCTGTTACTGCAAGATTCTTTAATTTAAACTACCCAATATACCCTTAAGACCCCTGAAAATTACCTAAGTCTACCAAACAGGGGGTCTGGGCCAAGTAACCCAATTCAAATGGACCTACTGATTTTAGGGATTAATTCAAACAATGCACAATCCATAGTTTGAAGGACTAATCAAAGATTCTTAAACAAAAAGGGCAAAGGGAACTAAAATTAAACTAGGAGGAAACATCTAAAACTAACTGATTTTAATCAATATGGAACCTAAAACTAATTTTGTTATTAACCTAATGTTGACATGAAAATAGTAGAGGCACGCACAATAATAAAATATATGAGGCTGAATCAAATACAGAAATAAAGGAAAAATTAAGAACGAACAAACAGTGAAAGAAAAAAATACAAAGAGCAGAATCCTACAAATTAACACTAATCGAGAACAAACAAGCAAAGAAGATAAAATAACAGAAAATATATGAAATAAAAATGAGATGAAAGAAAAGAAATACCTAGAACAACCAAACGGGAGAAGGGCTTGAACGACTTCAATATTCTCTGATTTGGGGCGAAGAGGAGTGTTAGTCAATTTGTTCTTGCAAGAACAAATGTCTAACACTTATTTTGGCCCTAAATCAAACTCGAACGCTCAACGAGTAACGGAGTAAGACCTTTAAATGAAGGATCGAAGGGGGATAGAAGTCTAGGGTTCTGGTTTTAAGATCCGAAATTAATGAGACGGGGAGAAGATTCAGGGGAAAATAGTTGTGGTTTAGTGTTTACAAGTCTATGGGGATTATGTAGTGAGGTTTTAGGGCTGAGCAGAGGCGGCGCCGCCACCGGAGAACTGTGGCGGCGCTAGGGTTCATAACGTCCAACCAATATTCGAAGAGTTCGGGTAGGTTTTGAGGGAAAACGATGGTGGATTTGAGATGAGAAGGCCAAGACGAGTTTGTGGTGTTAATTTGGTCGAGATCGGAGACTCACCGCCGCCGTGGGCGATTTCCGGCGGTGTCAGACGACGGCTCAGGGATGAGTGTCTCTAGGGTTTGAAAGATGGTGAGGAGGGGGGGGGGATAGGGGTACTTTTGGACGTATATATATTAAAGCACCCCGGCTTCAGGACCGTCCGATCAAGGAACCTCGACGGTCCTGATTGAACATTACAGAAACGGAGTCATTTGGGGGTAAAAGTGGAGTTTGGTCCGGGTTCAAGCGGGTTTTGAGCTGGGTTTCACGGGTTCAAAGGTTTTTTTAAGCTTGGGCTGGTGAATAATTCACATAGCTGGCCCAAATACAACTTTTCTCTCTCTTTTTTTATTTCCTTTTCATTTAATTCCTTTTTGTATATTTTTCCTTTTTCTTTTAAAAATAAAAAACCTGAATTAAAATCCTAAGGACCTAGTTAAACTAATTAACCCTAAATGATGATTACTACAATTAATTGAGACAAATTAAAAGAAACTAACAAAAATCAAAGCTAAAAGTCAAATTTTTTATGATTTTTATATTTTTGTAAAATTCTAATTACTAATTAGTCTAAAAAATATGAAATTAAATCCTAAATGCAAATGCAATATTTTTGTATATTTATGAATTATCTAAAACTAAACATGCGCACACAAATAAAAACACACACAAAATTACGCAATTAAATCCTAAAAATCAAATAATTTAAAGAGAAATCCTAAATCTAAGGAGTCTGTAGGATTAATTCATGCGAGGCAAAAATCACGTGCTCACAACCCCTAGTATTCAAGGTTGATTGAAAATATTCCTTGTATATTGTTGAGTTCTCCTTAGGTAGCAACATAGTTATTGCCTCATTAAAAACCTTGCCGGTAAAACCCATTTGGGACAAATCCGATCCAAGGGAAAAAGAGTGCAACGCGTGCTTTAAAACCTAAGGTCTTCGTGTAAAAAAGGTGCCCTCGACGTCTTCGATCGAACACCTTCAATGGGTTAGCTTTAAATTTGAGTTGACAAAAAGAGAAAGTCATACCTTAGAAGTAGTATTGTTTGAGTAGTGATACATTCCAATTTTTTGGCAGTTGTTTGCCTCCCATCGTGGCAAGTTTGTAAGATCCTTTATCGATAATTCTGATGACTTGGTACGGTCCTTCCCAGTTCGGTCCCAGTTTTCCTTCATTCGGGTCTCGAGTATTGAGCGTGACCTTCCGTATAACTAAGTTCCCGATTCCGAAGTGATGAAGGTTAGTCCATCTATTATAATATTTATCTACTCTTTGTTTCTACGCCGCCATCCGAACAAGTGCAAGTTCTCGTTTTTCATCTAATAGCTCGAGTCTAGTATTCATAGCCTCGTGATTTGACTCCTTCGATGCATGTCAAAACCCAGCGCTAGGTTCTCCGACCTCGACTGGGATTAAAGCCTTGGATCCATATACTAAAGAGAACGGAGTATCCCCCGTGTTAGACTTTGATGTCATTCGATATACCCATAAGACCTCAGGTAGAACTTCTCTCCATTTTCCTTTTGCATCGTCCAACCTTTTCTTTAGGTTTTGAATGATAGTTTTGTTTGTTGACTTAGCCTGTCCGTTCCCAGTTGGGTGGTACGGTGTTGATAATATCGTCTTTGTTTTGTGTGCTTTGAGGAACTCCGTTACCTTGTTGCCGACGAATTGCTTTCCATTGTCACATACGATCTCGGTAGGTATCCTGAATCGACATATGATGTGGTCCCACATGAAGTCAATACTTATTTTTCTCTGAACTTATCGAAGGCCTATGCTTCCACCCATTTAGAAAAGTAGTAGTCATAAACAATGTGAATTTAGCTTTACTTGGGGTGGTAGAGGGTTGGCTATTACCCATTTCATAAAAGGCCACGGGGATAGGACTGAGTGTAGTTGCTCTCCTGGCTGGTGAATCATTAGAATGAACCTTTGGCATTTATCACACTTTTTAACAAACTCCTTAGTGTCTTTTTCCATGATATCCCAGTAATACCCTACTCTAATAATTTGTGAATCAAAGACTCGGCGTTGGAGTGATTCCACAAGTGCCTTTGTGGATTTCTCGTATAACATAATCGGTATCCCCCGGCCCTAAACATATTGCCAATGGTCGATCGAAAGTCCTCCTGTACAATGTTCCATCTTCATCCAATATGAACCTAGCAGCCTTGATTCGTAGAGCCTTTGACTCTTTATGATCCGATGGGAGCTTTCCATATTTCAAATAGTCGATATACTTATTCCACCAATCCCAAGTCAAACTCGTAGAATTTATCTCGGCATGACCCTCTTCGACCACTGACCTCGATAATTGGACAGCTCCCGAAACTATATCATTTTATTCTACTGATGACCCCAAGTTGGCAAGTGCATCAGCCTCACTGTTTTAGTCTCGAGGCACATGATCTAGGGCCCATTCATTGATGGTTTCCTGTAGTTTATCCAAGTATATTTACATCCTATCCTCTTGAACTTAAAAACTTTTGTTTACTTGGTTCACTACTAATAGATAATCACACTTGACTTCAATGGCTTCTGCCCCCTAACCTTTTAGCTAGCTCTAGACCTGCAATCATGGCCTCATACTCGGCCTCGTTATTAATCAACCTAGAAGTTTTGATAGATTGTCTATAATACTACCTGTTGGTGTTTCAAAATAATGCCAAGACCGGACCCTTTCACATTCGACGCTCTGTTCGTGAAAAGGGTCCATACCCACTGATGATGTAACATAAAGAAAAAATTAGTTTAAACAAGTGTAGAAGAACTCTGATAAGCCCTAACTTTAAAGAAAGTAAAAAATGGCTTAAAGTTGATTATTTTTCAAATGACGTTTGAGAATAGTGTAAAACATAGAAAGAACAAACTTAAATCATTAAAAGAGCACAGATCTGAGAGATACAAATGAAAGTTTAGGTGTATGCTATGCTATGGGTATATATGTATTCGATTCCAATCAATCAAACATGTGTTATGACAACAATATCAATAATACCAACTTAGTATTTTCCAACACTAAGAGGTTTTTACTCACAAATGCCTTTCCAAGTTGTTTAGAGCTCTATGCATACAATTGTTAATGCCCATGTAAAAATCTCCATATTCCTAGTTTGATTATATTAATTGAGATGAGATTAATTCCTTAACCTACCAACTCATTTTTAATTGCTTTATACCTAAACTCGGTTCTACTTTTCCAAGTTAGAACTAAGTGTGATAGGCGTTAATCTAGTATTTGTGACCACCAAATCATACAAGAAAGTATAGAGCAATTATATAACATAATATTTAATCAAAGACGAATTTATATTAATAACCCATGGTCATAACACCACTCTGGAGTCACAACCCTAGCTAATGAGTATATCTAGACATAACAGAAACAATCAAATTATCCTTTAATCCTGTCATTCATATTAATAGAGAAGAAGAAGATTGAGAAATTGTGATGTCACTTGTTAACCCTTAAGAAAACTCACAGCTGCTCGTACAATATTCCTCTATGTCAAAAGCTCTCAAAAAAGACCTAAAAGTACTATTTATAATCTTCTAAAAAGCTGTCAAAATTATCTTTGTCGAATCTTGCGTGGACAAGTTGTGTGGGCCACGCAGGAAGCGCGGCCTAGTACTCTATTTCTTCAGCTCTCAATGCGTAGCCCACACAGGATGTGTGACCACTTCCAAAACTTAAACACTTAGCCTCCTAGTTCTCCAATTGTGTGGGTGACCTGCGTGGGTGACTTGCGTGGCCCATGCAGGATGGACTTTTGCATCTTTAGCTTTTTCTGCAGTTTTAGCCTGAATTTGATGTTTTTTTTGCAAGTATTTGATGATTTTCAATCTCTTAATTGTCACCCAACTCCATGACCTGCAATTATATCATTCAAAACATAATTAGTCCATTTATCACATAAAGTGAGGCATAACTCTATTAAAAAGCATAAGAGAAGTTTGAAAAAAATACCAACTTAATAAATCATCATATTGACCGTTAAAATCACTTCCATTATGTCTCTCCTCATAAGAGTTCGTACGTTGGCACTTCATCCTCGACTTCTCAATTGTCTCTAAATTCTCTTCATGGAGAATGATTATCTTATGACTAACCTTATTATATTTTTGCAAAAACTGATTGGTTGGTCAATACTCTTGTAGCACCTACCTGCCTTCCCTACCGAGTACCGACCAACCAAGTAGTGGAAGCGTGTGTATAAAAAGTAATGTTTGACATATTATATACGTTAGCAGAATCTCTTTTTCCACTTCAGGTACGAGGGTCGACGTAAAATCAACCACAAAGTCAGCTAAGATTTGAGACTTGATGGCCATTTGGGGTTGATATTCGATATCGTACTCGCCAAGTTCGATGGTCCATTTGGCCAGCCGGCCTGATAGTTTAGGCTTATGCAAAACATTTCGAAGGGGGTAAGTGGTCAACACATGTATGGGATAATACTGAAAATATGGCTTTAACTTTTTGGATACGCTTATTAATGCAAGTGCCAATTTTTCTAAGTATGGATATCTAGTTTCAGTATCACCTAGAGTTCGACTTACATAATAAACAGGAAATTGCATACCTTGATCTTCTCGAACCAGTACTCCACTTACCGCTATCTCGGACACTGCCAAATACAAGTAAAGCTTTTTGTCTACCTTTGGAGTGTGAAGCAGGGGTGGGCTCGATAAATATCGCTTTACATCTTCCAATGCTTGCTGGCATTCCAAGGTGCATGCGAAATCCTTTTTCTTTTTGACCAAGGAAAAGAATCTATGGCTTTGTTCCTATGACCTTAAAATAAATTAACCCAAGGCGGCAATTCGTCCTATTAACCTTTGTACATCTTTCACACTATCTACGACAGTGATATCCTCGATAGCTTTTATCTTGTCGGGGTTGATTTCGATCCCTCGGTTTGATACCATGAATTCGAAGAACTTCCCCAAACCGACCTCGAAGGCACTTTTCTCCGGGTTGATCTTCATGTTATACTTCCTCGGGATTTTTAATGTTTCCTGCAAGTGAGTGAAATGGTCCTCAGCGCGTAGGGATTTAACCAACATATCGTTAATGTAAACTTCCATTGATTTTCCAATCTATTCCTCGAACATTATGTTAACTAAGCGTTGGTATGTTGCTCCAACATTTTTTAGCCCGAAAGGCATTGCATTGTAACAATATGTTCTAAACTTAGTGATAAATGAAGTTTCTTCCTGGTCCTCCGTGTTCATCTGGATTTGTTTATACCCGGAGTAAAGGTCGATAAAGGTTAGTATCTCATGGCCGGCTGTGGCATCGATCATGCGATCAAAGTTAGGCAATGGAAAAGAGACTTTAGGGCATGCTTTGTTTAAATCCTTATAATCTATGTACATTTTGAGTTTGTTTTCCTTTTTAGGAACTGCAAACGAATAGACCCTATTTTAAGAAGTTTGGTTACTCATCCTTTATGAATGCATGCTTCATCTCGGACTGGGCCTCCTTTTTTGCTTTACTGGTTTGAACCTAGGTTGAGGCTAAGCCGGTGTGTTGTTATTTCCAGTGGGATCCCTGTCATGTATAAATAGGACTAAGCAAAACCCCATACCAGCTATACCTTTATCTCGGGCATGTATTCGATCAATATCACCTGCTCCGGTTCCTCAACTATCGACTTGGTTGCATTATACTCTTCGGGAATGACTAAAGTTTGAGGAGTAAGGAGATCTTCTTCTTCATCTTCAATTACTTGCTGCTCCGATTCGGTCGAGGTTAGAGGCGGTGATTGCTATTTCACCGTCTGCTTATCTTTGGTGCTTGACTTTTCCGAGGTCGAAGACGTTGGTACCGATATCACCTCTTCAACTGCAAATATCTCTTTTGCAGTGTGTTGTTCTTCGTAAACCATTTTCACACCATCCACTGTTGGAAATTCCATTATTTGATGAAGGGTTGAAGGCACTGCCCTCATGTTATGTATCCATGGTCTTTTGAGAAGTGCATTATACCTCATGTCCCCTTCGATGACATGAAATTTTGTATCTTGGATGGTCCTAGCCACGTTCACTGAGTAGGATTATCTCCCCTTTTGTTGTTTCGCTTGCCATGTTGAAGCCATTTAGGACTCGGGATGCTGGTACAGTTTGGTCTTGAAGGCCGAGTTGCTCTACGACCCTCGATCTGATTATGTTTGCTGAGCTACCTGGATCCACTAAAACACGTTTAACTTGAATTTTAGTTAACAAAATAGAAATTACAAGGGCAACATTGTGCGGCTGAGATATGACTTCCGCTTCCTCGTCATTGAATGATAGGACGCCCTCGGACACATAGCTCCGAGTCCGTTTTTCACTAGTGATTGACATCTTGGTGTGTTTGAATATAGGATCTTGTGGAACATTGACACCGCCAACGATCATATGAATTACTTGTTGCACTTCTTACTCCTCATTTTTCCTATTTGCATCTTTTTCCTTGAAGTGGTTCTTAGCTCGATCACTGAGAAATTCTCTAAGATGGCCCTCGTTGAACAACCGAGCTACCTCCCCCCTCAGCTGCCTGCAGTCTTTGGTTCTATGGCCATGGGTGCCATGATACTTACACATCAAGTTAGAATTCCTTTGATAAGGATCGATTTGGATAGGTCTGGTCCAGGGACGGCCAGAGTGTGAAGCCATTAAATTGGGGGCTTTAGACTCCATAATTTTGGGGACCCCAATTTTTGTATCAAATTCCTATTTGATGTCTAGTATTTAATTTGAGATATTGATTAATTCGAATTCTGCCGTGTAAAGTCCATTAAAGTGGGGACTGTTCCTTAGAAGGGATTTTTTTCATTCCAATTACTCGAACTGGATACTTCCGGTTAAAGAAGGAGAGATTCTATCCATCCCCCCGTAACTCTTCTCGTGAGACCCCAAATTTTTTCAAGAAAATATTTAGTATTTCAAAATAGAAAAGTAAAATATTATGTATATAAGAAAAATATTACATTAATCATTAGAATATGAGTAATACACTTTAAACTCTATTTTTCCCCCTCAGTTTTCATCATTGCAACAAGTAGTGAAATATCAAAGATTCTTTTAAGATAAAGTTATCAGCTTATTGAATAAGATTTTATTACTTAAGATCAATACTGTCACATGAGAGATTAAATGTTTTATGCGAAAAAATTATTAAAAAATTTATTTTAAAAAAGCTAGAAAATCTATTTCAACTAAAAATATATAGTATTTTTTTTAAAAGGGCCTCCTATTAAAATTTGTCTTTAGGCCACCAAACTTATTGAGCCGCCTCTGGGCCCTGGGTCACCTGGTGTCTTTGATTCTTCCAATAGCTGACACGATCCCCGATTCATATATACTAAAATTATACTCCGAAAATAGAGGTGGTTTCGCAGGGTCGGTATGTTTATCAAAACATTCTTACTCATGGATCCCTGAGAGTTTTGACCTCGATCGTTTCTCTGATCATTACGAGGAGCGTTACTCCCCGAACCATTGTTTCTCTGATCGACATATGATTGATACCGGTCCTTGTTTGACCTCGATTCCCTGTCCATATCCCTCGGGGGCTTAGCTGCCAATCTATTAGGATAAACTGAACCAGAAGGGGCTCCCAACTAGTCGTCATCGACCCTGATCTTCGATTGGTAATGATTATATACGTCTGACTACATCACAGCTGGGTACTCGATCAGATTCTGCTTTAAATGTCGTGAAACGATCGAACTCCTTTCATTCAAACCCTACATAAAATCTTGTACTGTCCAGTCATTCGAGATCAGGGGTAATTTCATTCACTCCATTTGAAACCGGGACACGAACTCTCTTAACATCTCGTCGTTCGTCTATCTTATCTTAAAAACATCTAATTTCCTTGTCGCCACCTTTATGGCCCCGGCATGTGCTTTCACGAAGGCGTCTGCTAACGTAGCAAATGAATTGATAGAGTTCAGGGGGCAATTTGTGGTACCAAATCATGGCACTTTTCGACAAGGTTTCCCCAAATTTTTTCAACAATACTAATTCGATCTCATCATCATTCAAATCATTTCCTTTGATCCCGCAAGTGTATGAGGTAATATGTTCATTAGGGTCGATTGTCCCGTTGTATTTAGGTATATCAGATATGCGAAACTTTTTAGGAATGGGCTTCGGAGCTGCACTCTGAGGGAATGACTTTTGTATGAACTTTTTGGCATCCAAACCTTTCAAGACATGGGGTGCCCCTGGTATTTGATCAACACAGGAGTTATAAGTCTCAACTTTCTTGCCATTATCTTCAATCTTCTTCTCCCCGAACTCGACTCTCTTTGTGAGTTCCTCAAGCATCCTTATAATCGTGGGGTCAGTCCCCGAGCCATTACCGTTTGATCTTTCCGGTATCGGCTCAGTACGTCGAGTGTTTTCTGGTTCGACTACACCTGGAGTTTTGTGCTGAATTTTAAGTTGAGCGATAACGATTGTCGACGCCCCCCTTATTTCCTCGCGGAATCGGGTATACGACATTTGGGAAGACAACTCTATTCCCGTTTGAGAATGGATTTTGGATTTTGGAGAGTCTCCACCTAATGATTATAGTGCATTAGGACACTTTAAGAAGAATTAAAGATGAAAACCAGAATTGGGCAAGGGCTTGAAATTATCTTGAGGGGAAGGTGTTAGGCACCCCTGAAGATCCACTAGTGTGGTTCCCGATCATGCTATAATTGTGACTTTAAATGCAAGCAAATAAGTAAACAAGCAAGCATTGCAAATACGGGAAAACTGTTACAAATATAAAAAAAAGATTTAAAGATACTGAAACTTAGAAGATAACAGTTTTGCAATAAAAGAAGAGATACGCAATGAGGGGAGAGATCAAATAATGATGCAAATAACTTAGGGAAATAAACAGAAACGGAAGTTTGAAAAAGGTTTTGGGCAACTTTTGAAAAATCTGAAAATAACATACTAATAAGAGGGAGGAGGGTCCTAGGTTAATACATTACATGGATCATTCGCACAACACTGGTACCTAATTGTATGCATAGTGTTATCGTGTAATCATCATCTCCATGTCTACCCTTCCCACCCCGTTAAGGTATTAAAGTGCGGAACGGTATCGTTTACTTACCACATGCTACTACCCGTCCCAATCTTATCAGTCCCCGGGGTATTAGGACTTCTAATCCTAAAAGGGAAAGGAAAGGGATGGAGGCCTTTATGGAGCTTAAAGGATACAATTCTACTCGACATACAAAACAAGTAGCAAGTAAGAGGGGAGAACAAACAATCATACAAGGCTCAAATTAACCCCAGAAATCAAACAATCATTTAGTTTAGCATGTCTTAACAAATACTGATTTGGTCTTAGATTAAATTTAAGCAGCGAACGGACTGGTTCAACACATGTGTTTTAGGCAGAAAGTCTGCATTAGGCAACTCGGATACAGTTGTCAGGTATTAAGGTATTCAACGTGAGTTATTTAGAAAAGTACTAATTTCAGAAGATAGGCTAATGAAGAAGAGTTTTTGAAAGAAAGAACAGACTGCAGACTTAGTTTAGAAATAAGTTTCAAAGAAAATTAGCGGACTGTCCAGTTATAAAACACAGAAATAATTGTAAAGAATTTCGGAGAAAAGACAGAACTATCTAAGGAAAAGAGTAACCTGCAGAACTATTTTAAAAGACTAGTTCAGGAAGACTAGAATTTAGTTGGAAAATGCTTAGGCAGAATATTAGAAAAGAAACCGTTTCAGAAAAGATGCAGATTTGAAGAACCCAACTTTTAGGACAAATGTACACTGATTCGAGAGAGTTTTACCAAAAATATTAAGGCTTTTGAAAATGTTACTGAATTAAGGCGTTAAGGACCAGTTAACAGATTATTATCAGACGAATTTGATACGAAATCCTATAGGCATGATATCTACATTTGATTTTTCGAACCTGTTAAAGAATTTACGAAGAGATGACTGTTTTTAATTAATCCTACGGCTTGCCTAATGAATATGAATTCCCTATAGATATGATATATATATATATGAATTTTCAAAAAAGCTTAGAATTCCTATAGGCAGGATCTCTACATGCGTTAGTTACAGAATATGAGCGTTAAATCCTATATACATGCTTTCTATGTGATTTGCAGTATAGTTATACATTAAACCCTATAGGTAGGATTTCTAGGTGACTTGCAACATAATTAAACGTTAAACCCTATAGGCATGGTATCTATGCGATTGAATCAGAGATGTCACACAGACCTATAGGTAGGATTTCTAGAAAAAGAGAGAGTCCTAATGCATGATATCTACCCTTATTGATGCAAGAAAATAAAGACCCCTCCCACACCCTTTCACTATAATCCCCGAGTTTTATACAAAATTATTACAACCCAATGAATCAAACTAGAAATTAAGAGATATATCAAAAGCTAACAGCTAGATCCGAGCAGCCTAATTCAATCCTAATGTCCAATAACATGTATTTAACCAACTCCGGGATCCAGATTTCCAAAGCATTCTCATTATCCAGGGTATTTCAAAGTTCCAAGGAATCTCAGGGATCCCCGGCATTGCTTACACCCAAGATACCATTAGAATTAGGAACAGTGCAGTGTGGAAAAGCCAGCTCTCAGGCATCCAAGTTCAGAGGGAGCTCAGGGGTCCCAAAGCATGGCTTGCAAGAGAGGGGCAGAACTTATAGCTAGGAATAAGTGCAAAGTGAAAGGGAATTAGGGGGCCACGACAGGTGGTGGTCATACCTAGCCATAAAGTAGGCTGGCACACCCCTGACCACTTGTTTAGGTTAAACAAGTTAGGAGCAGACCTTTGAAGGTCAGACCTAAGTCTGGATAGTGATTAAGACACTATCAGACTCAAGTCCAAGGCTCAAACACATAGAGGGGAAAGGGGAGTGGGAATTGATTGAGTTAGGGGTTCAAAGAACCCAGTTCAGAGTCATAGACAGCAATGTTAAGGTGCTGCTATGGCTTGAACCACAACTCACACACAAAGGGGAAAGGGAAAGGGAGTTCACATAAAAGAAGTAGTAACAAAGTTGTAGCAACAGAATGAAAGAAAGCATAATAGAACTAGGATGTAAACACATAATGGAGGAGCATTATTTAAACTAAAAGGAACATACTAGTTGCAAAGTAAGAATAAGAAGAATAACAGAGCAAGCAGACAGCAGGAAATCAGCAGGAACAAACTCAGGTTTCAGCAGAACACTTGGAAGTTCGAAGAGAACTCAAAGATATTTCAGAAAATAAAGAGGAGAAGAAAAGAGAAAAAGATAGTAGGAGGCAGAATGCTTAATGTGTGTAAGAGTGCAACTCGAGAGTCTTAGTCTGTGAAAGTGTAGGTGTTAAAAGGTGTAGAAGGGTAGCCTCCTTTTATAGTGCAGAAAACAAGTAAGAAAAAGATAAGAAATAACCTTGAAATCAATCTCATACAATCTCCCTTCAGTCAAGGGATTTAATTTTCAAACAGGCAGAATAATTAAGGAAAGGGTTTGGGTTCGAAATCTTTTCCAAAGCAGTATAATGAGGGTAAATACATAGAAACTTATTTAAGGAAATAGTCTAGTAGTACACGGTTTGGGAAAAATAAGGAAAGGCAATCAATCAACAACCAGTAAAATCAGGATTTGAGTCTGAATCCAACCAGGAAAGGTGAAGAGAGGTTTAATTTAAAGAAAATCAATAACACTCAATAAAACCTTATAAAAAGGGATTCGGAACCAATCACAAGTTGACAAAAGGCCTTTTGAAAGAAGAGTTTATCATATATAAAGCATACAGACATGTGAAACAAGAGAGAGACTAGTATAGAAAAATTCAAAGTCATAACAAAGAAGGTTTAGTTCATAGACTCAGAATGAGTCTAAAAGAGTCAAGGGTTCTGAATAAAACCCTAGTTCAAACATGAAGTCAAGCCCCCAAATACTAGGGTTGCTGACTCGAACCATATGCATAGACGAGAAAACAACAACTAGAACAGGCTGAGTAATCTCTTTCCAGAGACTTATGAGGAAACAAACAAATAGCATAGCAGGTTCAAGGCAAATGGAATGTAGAAACTAATTTGAAACACAGGGAACACGTTTAAGCAAAGCTTGTCACTCAAACAAGTTCAGGAGAGAAGAGACGATGTAAGCTTAGGGAAACAGTAGATGAAACATGCTTAGAGTTCAAACAAAGGTCAAGTAAAAGCTCAGTTAAAAAAAATACAATAAAAGGACATATAAGATAGACATGTAAAAGCATGCTATAGAAACCAGTATAAGAAAGAACAGAGCACAAAAATAGAAGAACATACATAACACGACAAACACAAGAACACAAGAGAAAAAGAACATGCGAGTTGGAAGAGGGAACACAAGAACATGGCACAAACAGATTCACACAAAGAAAAGAAGAAGAAGAAGAAATAGAAATCATTTTAAGACTTTTCAGAAACCTTAAATTGGAAATAAACTAATTTTGAAAGGAAAATTGGGGAAAAACTTAAAACGTCGAATATAGCACAGATATAGTATAGATCTAAGAAAACATCGAGAGAAAAACCTCAAATAGCTTTAGAGTTTCAGAGAAACCCTAGAAATAAGAAGGCTTGGAAGAAAGTCTGGTCTCGAGTCGGAGATGGCCAGAGATAGGCTCCTGAAGCTTGAACACGCCGGAGCAAGGCCGGAGAGGCCATAGAACCACAGATCTGTAGAGGATCTAAACGGACGCCGTCGAGGTCAGACCTCGAAATCTCGAACACCCATGGTTTAAGGGTGAAGGAAGGTGGGTACAGGCCATTCATGGCCTGGGAAGCCATGGATTCCGGTGAGATTATGGTCGGAGAAAGGTGAGAGGGGCTAGGGTTTCAAGACCCTTCGAAAGAGTTTGAGAGGAGAGGGGGTTTCAGAGGCGGCTACCGAAGAGAAATGAGGATTAGGGTTGGGTTAGGCAGAATTAAAAAAGGAAAGGGTTGATCGTGGCCGTTGATCAAAAGGATCAACGGCCGGGATTTAAAGAAATCTGGGCGGGTTAAATAGTTGGATCGGGGGGTCGGGTTTGGAATTGGGGCCGGTCCAATTGGATTTAAAATTGGGTTGATTTTAGGCTAAAATTGAAATGGAATTGGGGTTATAATTGAAATGAAATGAGGCCAAAACTTAAATAGCCAGTTTTCCCTTTTATTTTTATAAAATGATAGAAATGATTTTGAAATTAAATTAAAGGTACT
>MU710793.1:0-24329 GCA_026770625.1 Nicotiana glauca | reverse complement strand
AAAACCCTTTGGTGTACTTATATATGCTATTTTGAAAGTATTTTGGGTATAAAAATACATAAGAAAAAATTGGGTCGACCTGTTGAGATTGTAAAATAATATTACTTGGAGGCTGACTCCCCCGTCTCCTATACCCTATTTTTCTTGGCCACCAGATCGGGCTTCCCTGCATACACTTCCTCCGGGGTGTCTCGACCCAAAATCAAACCATGGTCATGATGGCGCCTATCGTGTTACAAGGCAAGCCTACTTCCCAAAATACCACTACTAAACCGATTATAAGAAATTAATAAAATATTTCAACATTTAATTTTTCTCATAAACTAAATTAACTCTAAATATAATATAGAAAAATACGGAAACGAGCCCCAAACAATCGGCTGTCACTAAGTCATGAGCGTCTAAAATAATAAACTAAGATACATAAACGGTCTAACTGTCCAAAAGAAGAAATGACAAAAGGAATAACAAGGTCCTGCGGGATTAGCAGCTACCTTGCAATCTCCACATATAGCCGGCTTGAACTCAACGATCGCCGCGCTCAAACTCACCTGGATCTGCACATAAAGTACAGAGTGTAGTATGAGTACAACCACCTCAATAGTAACATAAATAACTAAGGAACTGAGTAGTAGTGACGAGCTAAGCAAAACAATACAATTATTTATTTTCATAATTTACAATAAACATGAAAATTCTATAACTTAGTAAATGCCACAAAAAAATTTAACAGCAACAAAAGTAAATGCAACCTCATAGCAATGCCTCACTTGCACTCAACACTCAACACTCAATACACTCAACACTCTGTGCTCACTCGGGGTGTGTACAGACTCCAGAGGGGATCCCAAAGCCCAAGCGCTAAGCACGGACAACTCATGTGCCATCATATCAATACTTGGATCCGCACGGTCAACTCACATGCTACGCGGACAACTCATGCACTATGAAATAAATACCTGGACCCGCACGGTCAAATCACGTGCTACGCGGACAACTCACGCGCTATGGTATTAATATCCTCACAACCAGACCATTATATCAATACCTGGATCCGCACGGTCAACTCACATGCTACGCGAACAACTCACGCGCTATGGTATAAATACATGAACCCGCACGATCAACTCACGTGCTACGCAGATAACTCACGTGCTATGGTATTAATATCCTCACAACCAGGCCCTCGGTCTCACTCAATCATGTACATCACTGGCCTCACCATCATCAACAAATAAGGGAACACAACGCACATCAAGTATTACAAGCATATTAGCAAATAATAGAGACTGAGGTAAACACGTACAATAATTTTTATGACTGAGTATAAATAACGTGAGCATGAATAAAGCCTAAGCATGATCTCTAACATGAAGGCAAACAAGTTCAACAACAAGTAAACACATAATCACAGATAATAGCTATTAGGCCTCGTAGCCTCACGGGAAATACCAAGTCTCAATCCCTCAAGGTATACACCAAAACGCCCGTCACCTAGTGTAGGTATCACAACCAAACAATTACATGATATCAATTTCTTCGGGTTTATAACCTCAAAGTCATAGTTAAAAATATTAATTACCTCAACAACATAAAATCCTACTCCGGAATGTCCTCGTTCATCGATTTGGTCTCTAAAAGCTCTGAATCTAACCATAATCAGATTAATACCATCAACATGTGCTAAATAATTGAATTCCACAACAAAAACTACAAAATATGCCAAAAATCCAAAATCGGCCAAAACTCGGCCTCTGGGCCCATGTCTCAGAATCAATCAAAAATGGCAGGATGATAATCTTCGTCCTTTTCCGAGTCTAGCCATATAAAATTCGTCAAAATCAGACTTCGTTTAGTCCCTCAAATCCTCACTTACAACTCTCCAAAACTCAAGCCCTAACTCCCCCAATTTTACTTTGAAATCATCAATTAAATCCCAAAAACGAAGATGGAAATATAACCAAAACTGAGTAGAGAACACTTACCCCAATCCATATGGTGAAATTATTTTCCAAAATCTTCCAAATCCGAGCTCCCCAACTCAAAATATGACCGAATGAACAAATCCTAGTTTTATATATTTTTTTGCCATATATTTTGCCTTGTTTCTCATGTCAAATAATCCAGAAACTCGTATTTTATGACTCTTATGGATTCCTTGTGAAATTCTAATCAAGTTAGGCTTTTGAATCATCAATTTGACCTTATAATGAATGAGATATGTAGATTTTAATATTTGCAAATAATGCAGATTTTTAAATACACCGTCAGTGGTAATTCCGTAATTAAACTGAAAAAAATCTGGCAACCTAATACTTAGTAAACCTCCTCATATTTGGTTTGACTTATGTTCATTCGCTCTACGAGCGGAGCAGTATACCGAAAAAAAGAAGAGAATGATAAAAAAATCCTCATACGATGTCCAAATTCGACGATTCTTTTTGCTACGGGTTCGTAATTACGAAACGGATCTAATGAATCAATCAAAAAAGAAATTGGGGCTCATTGTTTCAATATGATATCATTTATACTTGAAGAAACAACATCTAAACATAACAAAAACGAGCACAACGCAAACCAAACCTATCCGAAACTCATCCGAGGCCCTCAGGACTTCAACCAATAATTTCAACAAGTCATTTATCACTACCTGAACTTAGTCGAACCTCCAGAACACCCAAAACAACACCAAAAACCAAATCAACCTCGAATTCAAGCCTAAGAACTTCTAAACTTTCAACTTTCGTCAATTCAAGTCTAATTCTACCATGGACCTCCAAATTATATTCTAGACACACTCCTAAGTCTAAAATCACCGAACGAAGCTAATAGAATCGTCAAAATCCAAATCTGAATTTGTTTACTCATAAGTTAACTTCAGGTTGACTTTTCCAACACTAAGTGTTCATTTCACTCCAAAACTACTCTGAACCCAAACCTACCGACTCGATACAACTCAGCATAGCTAAACAACACATAAAGAAGCAGAAATAGGGAACTGGGGCTATAACTCTCGGAACGAACGACCGGGTCATTACATCCTCCCACCCTTAAACAAACGTTCGTCCTCGAACGATTCTAAAAATATACCTGAAATCATAGCATCTGCCCAACATAACCAAATGCTGGTAATAAACCTCTTATCAAACAGAGTTTCGTTCTAACACCTCAAGGAAATCCTTCTCGTCACATTCAAATCATATAAACTCATCTCGCTGTCACATCATACTAATCATGTATCTATCGATCCACCATTTCCACTAATAGGGGCACAACTGAACATATAAGTCCACAAGCACGCGCTCACATAATCAACACCTCAGTGCTCAATTTACAGTTAAAACCCGGCCTCAAGTCCATTAGACTGGCCCAACATCAACACATAGAAATCACATCTCGCACCTCATCCATGGAATCACAATCCGTCGATGCACAACTGATACCGAGCGCTCATGTGCGCATACGAATGCATGAAAGGAATTCAAAGAGTTACACTTCAAGCTGAATCAATACCGCACGATAAGAATTTAAGAATGTGAAGTTTTCCTAAAGATTCTCCAGCCTCTTGAAGATAAGTACAGACGTCTCCGTACCGATCCACAAGACTCTATTAAACCCTCTCATGACTCGTGAGACCTATGTAATCTAGGCTTTGATACTAACTTTTCATGACCCAAAATCAAACCATGATCGTGATGGCGCCTATTGTGTTACAAGGCAAGCCTACTTCCCAAAATATTACTACTAAACTGATTATAAGAAATTAATAAAACACTTCAACATTTACTTTTTTTCATAAACTAAATCAACTCTAAATATAATATAGAAAAATGCGAAAACGAGCCTCAAACATCGGGGTGTCACTAAGTCATGAGTGTCTAAAACTATAAACTAAGATATAAACTGTCTAACTGACCAAAAGAAGAAATGACAAAAGGAATAACAAGGTCCTGCGGAATTAGCAGCTACCTTGCAATCTCCACATATAGCCTATTTGAACTCAACGATCGTCGCACTCTAACTCACTTGGATCTGCATATAAAGTGCAGAGTGTAGTATGAGTACAACCATCTCAGTAGTAACAGAAATAACTAAAGACTGAGCAGTAGTGACGAGCTAAGCAAATACAATTATTTATTTTCATAATTTACAATAAACATGAAAATTCTATAACTCAGTAAACGCCACAAAAACATTTAACAGATAAATGCAACAACATCAAAAGTAAATGCAACCTCATAGCAATGTCTTACTCCATCACTCAGCACTCGCACTCAGCACTCAGCACTCAACATTCAATACACTCAACACTTTGCGCTCACCGGGGGTGTGTACAGACTCCGGAGGGGCTCCCAAAGCCCAAGCGCTAAGAACGGACAACTCACGTGCCATTATATCAATACCTGGATCTGCACGGTCAACTCACGTGCTACGCGGACAACTCACGCGCTATGAAATAAATACCTAGACCCGCACGGTCAACTCACGTGCTACACGTACAACTCACGTGCTATGGTATTAATATCCTCACAACCAGGCCATTATATCAATACCTGGATCCGTACGGTCAACTCACGCGCTATGGTATAAATACCTGAACCCGCACTGTCAACTCACATGCTACGCGGATAACAGATAATAGCTATTAGGCCTCGTAACCTCACGGGGCGGACCAAGTCTCAATACCTCAAGGTATACACCAACAAGCCCGTCACCTAGCATGGGTATCACAACCAACCAATCACACGATATCAATTTCTTCGGGTTTATAACCTCAAAGCCATAGTTAATACTGTTACTTACCTCAACAACATAAAATCCTACTCCGGGATGACCTCGTCCCTCGACTTGGTCTCTAAAAGCTCCAAATCTAACCATAATCAGATTAATACCATCAACATGTACTAAAGAATTGAATTCTGCAATAAAAACTACAAAATATGCCAAAAATCCAAAATCGGCCAAAACTAGGTCCCCGGGCCCACGTCTCAGAACCAATAAAAAATGGTAGGATGATAATCCTCGTCCTTTTCCGAGTCTAGCCATATAAAATTCGTCAAAATTAGATTTTGTTTGGTCCCTCAAATCCTCACTTACAGCTCTCCAAAAAACGCAAGCCCTAACTCCCCCAATTTCACTTTGAAATCATCAATTAAATCCAAAAAACGAAGATGGATTCGTGAAATATAATCAAAACCGAGTAGAGAACACTTACCCCAATCCATATGGTGAAAATCGCCTCCAAAATCGTCCAAATCCGAGCCCACCAACTCAAAATATGACCGAATGAACAAATTATAATTTTATATATTTTTTGCCAGCTATTTTGCCTCGTTTCTCGTGCCAAACAATCCCGAAACTCGTATTTTATGACTCTTATGGATTCCTTGTAAAATTCTAATCAAGTTAGGCTTTTGAATCATCAATTTGACCTTATAAAGAATGAGATATGTAGATTTTAATATTTGCAAATAGAGAAGATTTTTAAATACACCATCAGTGACAATTTCGTAATTAAACTGGAAAAAATCTGGCAACCTAATTCTTAGTAGAATGACCATAAAATTCTCATACGATGTCCAAATTCGACGATTCTTTTTGCTAAGGGTTCATAATTATGAAGCGGATCTAATGCGTCAATCAAAAAAGAAATCGAGGCTCATTTGTTCAATATGATATCATTTATACTTGAAGAAACGACATCGAAACATAAGAAAAACGAGCGCAACACAAACTAAACCTATCCGAAACTCACCCGAGGCCTTCGGGACCTCAAACAATAATTCCAACAAGTCATTTATCACTACCCAAACTTAGTCAAAACCTCTGGAACACCCAAAACAACACCAAAACACCAAATCAACCTCGAATTCAAGCGTAAGAACTTCTAAACTTTTAACTTTCGACAATTCAAGCCTAATTCTACCACATACCTCCAAATTATATTCTGGACACACTCCTAAGTCTAAAATCACCCAACGAAGCTAATCGAATCGGAAAAATCCAAATCCGAATTCGTTTACTCATAAGTCAACTTCAGATTGACTTTTTTAACTTAGCTTTCTAACTAAGAGACTAAGTGTTCATTTCACTCCAAAACTACTCCGGACTCAAACCTACCTACTCGATACAACTCAACATAGTTGAACAACACATGAAGAAGCAGAAATGAGGAAACATGGCTATAACTCTCGGAACGAACGACCGGGTCGTTACACGGGGTCTGCGCCTAAATCCATATCCAAAGCAATGTGCGAACTAACATCGACTGGTTCCCCGTCTGGCGCTTCCCCAGGGTTAATCGATGGCACACCGACCCCTATATTATTATTTTTTCCATGAAATCCAAGACCCTTATCGCCGTGTACACGTGTGTTTTGCGTGTTTGACATGTTTTATTGTGAAACAAAATTTTTTGACAAGAACAAGTGTGAAAATAACTCGTATTATCAGAATCAGTACAAAAATTATCACTATTATCTTTAGCCCCACAGTGGGAGCCAAACTGTTTACCTCGAAAATACAAGTAACAATTAAATTTGATTTATGGTGTTAAAAATATGTGGTTTATAGGTCAATACTAATTAATAACCAAGAAAACTAGTGTGTAATTGAAAGAAACAAGTGGAATCAAACCAGCGTGCGAGACAATCTCGACCTCGAGCTAAGGTGGCCTCGAGGTTGGTTAAGAACAATAAAGCAAGAACAATTAAGTAAATAGATGATTCTGACGGAATATGAGCCAAAAAGTAGGAGAGTATATTCTTTGCCAAATGATTGATTATCGCTTACAAATGATTGTGGTCCCCTTTATATAATAGATGAACGCTAAATAAGGTACATTTCTATTTACAGTAAAAAATTTTATTGGGACAATTGTCTAACCGTCTAGTATGGATTCGTACAAATCTATTCCGAAATTTACGCCACGATCTTGAGGACGTGGCAGGAATCTCGCTCATTCTGTTACAAATCCATAACGATATTATCTCGAGGCTGGTCATATTAGACTCCGATGTTTCTCGAACACTTAGTTCTTCGAGCCTCGTACTCCGTCATCAGGCCCGAACTCAATCCATAGTGAGTCTATTCCTCGCGAGCTTCTGTTCCTCGATATGAACTTTCGAGCCTACAAAATCGAGGCACCTGATTTCACCGTATACCATGTTAAAAGTTATATTATTTAGAAAATGTTATGACTTGCACAATTTGACGATATTAGTTGTAAATTACCACTAGAAACATAACCCATTCAAGTTATCGTGCTGAGTTTTGCCCACAGAAAGTCAAGTTATAAAATTGAAGCTTACCTAACTTATTCTCCAAACACTAAAGTAATATACATGCACAATTGCACAATATGTCAATATCGAAATACGTATCAACTGTACAAATGAATATTGGTATACGGGTAATGCTTATATGAAAAATGGATCCCTTTAGCTGGGAGCAAAGTTATTTTATTTCATCATTTTTAGCTTTTTGCCTTTTTGGCCCCACATTTATGACGAATCACACATTAAGCCCCTCAAGCGACTTATGCCCCAAGATATCCAAAATCTACAGTCAAGGCCTTAGATCTTTTACAAAACAAAAAAAATTCGTACTTGCATTGAAGTCTAATTAATCTGATTTGAGTTATATGAGACTTATTAAAAAAACACTTTATATAATTTATTTTTATTTCTAAAACTTTAAAATCTTTTATTAAAAATAAATATTTCGATGCACTAAACTCTCGAAATATGTAAAATTCAAAAAAGTAACAAATCATAAGAATTCATGTTTTCACGGTTTGAACTCATAACTCATAACTCCCGGTCACACACGATAATAATTTTATCAATAAGCCAACACTTTCCTTCCGTAATGTGAGTTAGACACACTTTTTCGGGGCATAGGCGTGGAAGGTGGAACATTATAGAAGAGCAAGCAATTTGACCTTTTTTGCCCAAAAAACCCTTAAACTCCACCTTGTTTCTACTCAAGCCCTCTTTAATATATTCCTTTCTGCTCTTCCAGTTTCCCCCAAATATCTATCTATATATCTATTTCACTCTCTCACGTTTCCTTTCACAAAAAAACAGTTGTTTTACAAAGATCTCTGTTTATTCTGCAAATTTTGGAGGAATTTTCTAGAAAATGGCGAGACCTAATCAAGAAGCAATCGATACATTCATGAGCATTACTGGTGTTTCTGAAACCACCGCTATTCAAAAACTCGAGGTAAATTTATTTTTTTAGTTCTGATTCACTGCGATTGTTACCGTAAGGGTTTAGGCTTGTTTTCAGCTTCTGACTTTTTAACTGCTGTAATCATCTGATGTTTATGGTTTGTTTACCGAGTTGTTTAATTTTGTTTGATTAGCAAGTTAATTTTTTTTGGAATTTAATTGCTGATTACTGCGATTGTTTTGAGTTCCTGATTTTCACTCAGTGGTAGTATTTTAATGCTTAGAATTAATTTTTGTTTAGCTTAAATATAATCAGCTAGTTCAACCAATCAAAAATAATAGTGATCAGCTAGTTCATCTGTTCGAAAATGTTAGCAATTTTGCTTTCTGTGATTCAACTAAGTTAATTTTGATCGGTATTTTGAAATGTATCTTTTCACCATTTAGTTCGAGGAGAATACTAGCTTATACTATTGAAAATGACGAGTTTTGCCTCAGGGCTTTGGTCTAGTGGTAAGAGCCTAGCCTGATGTATGGTTAGGCATACATCACAGGTTCGAACCCTGTCGTAGACAAGATCCTAGTATTTAATTGGAGAAGAGTAGAGGGACTTGCTCATTATCCATGAGTTTCCAACCTTGCATTGCTGGCCCTCGTGAAGTTCTCGGTTATGAAAAAGAAAAATTGTAGTAATTTTGCGTAGTTTTTGAATATCTAAGTTTTAAATTAAAAAATGGATTAAGAATAATGGAAAATAATTCTCTTTTTCTCTTTTAAGTTCCATTTAGCTCATGTAGTGTTTAATTACTTAGAAGGGGGGCCTTGGCCTAACTGGTAAAGTTGTCTCCATGTGACAAGGAGGTCACAGGTTCAAGCCGTGGAAACGACCTCTTGCAGAAATGCAGGGTAAGACTGTGTACAATAGACACCTGTGGTCCCCCCCTTCCCCGGACCCTGCGCATAGCGAGAGCTTATTGCACCGGGCTGCCCTTTTAGTGTTTAATTACTTAGAATTTACATTTACTCTCTATAATCATCCTCTTCCGCCATCTCAAAAAGTTTGACACTTTTGGATTCACCAAGATGCAAACTAAGCCAATCTATATTTTAAATTTTATTCTTTCACCTTTTCGATATGTGGAGAATTATATTTGTTTGTAGCTTTTTGTAATTTATGAATATCTGAATTCTAATTATAAGAAACTTAGTAAATCAACTCCAATTAAGCTCTAAGTGTTTGTCAAATTGACTCTCAACAAGTCAAGGTGCCAAACAAATTGTCACGGAGGGAGTGATTTTTACTAAGCATTGTTTAGTTGGATCAATTGGATATGAACTTGACGAAGTTGTTATCCACGCATGTGTGCCGATTGTGAGGTTTGTTGCAAGTGTAGTGAGGAAAAGTTGGTTTTTGACTGGTCTATTGTAATTTATTTTCCAGGCTCTGGAAAATAGGTCTTTGTTGGGTTGTGTTCAATTTTGCTGGTTTGTAGTTTTTAAATTTGATTGTGTCTGTAGTGTTATACAGTTTTGTGCAACCGGATGTTTTTCTAATGTAAATAAATGGAGAAAACTCCCATATATTAAAAACTTACACAATTGTATTTGTATGGTTTTTTACAAATGTCACACAGTCTTCTGTACAAGCCGGAACCTCATGGGTGTATAAGAAACTAAGAATAAGAGGGTATTCCTCAAATGTACAAAATCATTTTCTGCTTCATCAAAGGCTCTCCTATTTCTCTCTTTACATTTACACAAGACCCACATGATGGCTAGCGGGGAAATGTCCCATGCAGGCAGATGCAGAACGCACTTCATCTGAACACTAGCTAATATATCTCTATTTGTGGACTGCTTATGAATTTGGTGGGTTCACGTGTTACAATAAGCATTCTGATATTCGTCATCTGGAAAGTATCCGTGGAAATCTGAAACCTTGATTTTTAAAAGAAGATCTTACTAGTATAAATAGATAATAAATAGGTGATTTTCCATAAAATCATGTCTGCCTATTTTGGTCCCCCTATCCTAATAAAAACACATGTCTGTATATGTATGTGTGCTCCACTGTAGGTTCCTTTTTAGTCCCGTATTACTGGTCTGAGAGGGAGAGAAATGGAGAGTGATCCGCTCAAAACATACATGTGAAGTATCAAATTAGAGTCAAGAAAAAATAGAATTTCAGGAGAATTTTAACAATACTGTCTTGTCTTTTTGTCTTCTGTATATTTTGAAAAGTTTACTTGAATAAATGAATTTAATGCTCTGAGAGGCTCTTGGTTTCTGCCTCCCTTAGCCATTACTTGATAGATCCAGAATCTACTGTGAGGAAGTTGATGAGGTTGGTCAGAATTTTCATTTCTCCCATAATTAATGATGAAATACTAAAGTACCATATTATCCTTCCAATACCCTCATGGTACAAGATTCCTGGCAGGAAATTGACCCATTTTTTGCTTAATCACTCCCCACCACCAGAAAGCCTAGGGCATCTCTTGTAGTGGAAGCTTAAATGCAAGCGTGATTTTTTTTTTGTAACAAAGTAGTTTTGGGTCGAGTGCTTTTCTTCTGTCAAGTCTTGATTGATAAAAGGTTGGTGATGCACTTTAGTTTCATTTCCATCTCTAGGACTTCTTTTGCAAATGTTCAGCCATTGTCACTTGATGCATGCTTTGAACCATAACAGTTGATATGGGAGCTCCATAATGATTCTTTTGCTCTTTGAATGAGCATGGCTTTATAGTCTTACATGCTGTGTTGATAGGAGCATGGTGGGGATCTGAATGAAGCTGTGAATGCACATTTCAATCAGGGGGACAGCAACAGGTTAGTACTGCATGTCCTTTGTCTCATCAGTAATCACCATCTCTAACATTGGGCTTTTTTGTTTGCGGGTTATTTTATTTATTTATTTTTGAGTTAGCATCTAAAATGATCTTACTCCTAAAAAAAAAAAGATCTTACATACTGTCAGTTACTTACGAATTCGTTCTTTCTGATTATGCAGAGTACATGCAGCAACTCTTGCTGCTGCTCCAGATGAGGATGCTATGGAAATAGATGATCCAATTACAGAGGAATTTCGCAGACCTCCCTTTTCAGTTCTTTCCTCTTCTAGAAGTCCAAATCCTTTCTCCCTTCTTGATCCTAATTTCACTAGAAGTGTGTTTGACACCGATCTTACAAGCCGTGCTCCATTTGTTTCACATCCAAGACAAGTAAGAGAGATCCCTATTGAGGTGAAGGATGGGGATGGACAATCTGGTCATTCCAGAAATGCTCCTATTATCGAGGATATTACAGACACTGAGCAGACCCATGGCCCAGAAACACGTGGGACTGTCATAGTTGATGACGATGATGACGAAGTAGTTCCAAGTCCTCTGTCAACGCATGCTGCCAGGCATCGTGATAGAACAAATGACGTTATCTTTGACGGCGATTCTACAGCAGCGTTTTCAAGACCAAGTGCTCCTGGTGACAATATCTTGCCTGACTATACCAATGATATTGAGGAGGAAATGGTTCGTGCTGCGATTGAAGCTTCCAAACGTGATGCTGAAATGTCAAACCAACAACTTGATGTCAATAATGTATGTAATAGATATTGCTAGTTGTGACATCCGTTTAGCTTCTTTCGCTTTCAACGTTGATGTTACCTTGTCATGCCACAGGATCTAAGTGATCCAACGCCTCAACCAAGGCAGTCTCATCTAGAGGATGCTCAACTTGCACATGCAGTATCTTTGTCTTTGAAGGTTCATCTTACTGATGCTATACTTTCTTCTTCTCTGATATTTCTCATGCTAACATGGATGAAATTTAGACTGCTGAGCAGGAGAAAGCAATTCATGAACTAGGAAGCAAAGCTATATCAGAACCAGAAGGTTACAAGCCAGCTGAGGAGGATGAGCGTGGAAAATCTATAACCTCAAATGGAAGGTACTGATTATTTTCTGGAATCTTCATTTATGATAATAAAATTTCTCTCTTTATCTTCTTTTACACATGGCTTACCAGTCTCTCACTTGCATGTGGGGCATCCCTGCTTCAACCTACACCTACCCTGCATGTTATGTACTTGTGAGAGTACAGATAGCATGTTTCTGCATTTTGGATTATCTAACTAGTCTTTTCAGGCAATTTAGATCAGAGGTGGGGAGTTCATCTGTCCCAGATGAAGCTGAAGATTTGGAAGAGGAACCACTGGTTTGGCGCAGAAGAAAACCCATATCTTCAGGTTCTGAAACAGGCCAAGATATCGGAGAGCATGTTGTTAGCCCATTATCAAGTCCTCGACAGCATGATAATCTTAACCACTCCCCGAGAAACGGGGCTGACTTCCCTTCTGATGAGGTATTTTGCCCCCTGTTTTAGTGGTGGATGTTGTGTAACATATATACTCCTTTGGCTTTGGACTACGACTATGCTATACTTCCATTTGTTTTCTTTGAAGTGGGGCGGCATCTCATCCCTGGAACACGATGAAGCTGTCATGCTTGAGGCTGCATTATTTGGTGGAATACCTGAGGGTAGTGGATATCGTTTGCCTAATGCACCTCATCAGCTTATGCAGAATGGTGTTGAGGGACCCATGGGTCCTTATCAATGGCGCATGCCTCGTCCCCCATCACCCTCTCTTGTGGCCCAGCGTTTACTTCGGGAACAACAGGTTAGCATTTTAAGCCCTCAGCTGCAATTAAATTGGCTAGTTTTCACTGATTCCAGTTCTAATCTTTGTACTTAGGATGATGAATATCACGCTGCATTGCAAGCTGATAAAGAAAAGGAATTGAAGGCCAAGGAAGAAGCTGAAGCTGCTCTTGAAGAAAAGAGGCAGGAAGAGGAGGAATCACGAAGGAAAGCAGAAGAGGAAAAGGTATAAACTATAAAGTACTAATTTTCTGCCTAAAAAGGGAGATAACAACGGGAAAACAGAAACTCGAGCACTTTTGCCCCCATGAACTTCAATGGTAGTGCAGATTTTGTCGTTCAATCTTCTTTTCTCTATCTACTTTATATCAGTATTCTTCTTGAACAAGATTATCATTTTAGTTACTTGGGTAATATGCTCCCAGTCACTCTTTTTGTTTGTCTGTGTTGTATGTTGTCTGTGCATGGGCGCACAAATGTGATTGGATCCTTTAGGTGACAAATTTTTTCTTTTTTCCTTTTCTATGATTTTATATAAATTGAAGATCAAAGGAATTCTTATATTTGTAGTTGGTTAAGTATAGATATTCTGCTGGCTTTAGAGTTTAGATTCTCAGACTCAGTTATTAATCAGGAAATGGAGAGACAATTAGCAGCAAAAGAAGCTTCACTTCCTCAGGAGCCAACAGCAGATAACGAGAATGCTGTGAATCTTGTTGTACGTATGCCAGATGGCAGCCGCAGAGGGCGGCGCTTTCTCAAATCTGATAGATTACAGGTATGTTAGTGTTCGGGAGACATGATTTCATCAGATTTTATGGTATGATTTAAAGATGATTTAACTGGATCAATGTGTGCTTTGCAGCATCTTTTCGATTACATTGATGTTGGCAGAGCGGTGAAGCCCGGCACATATAGATTGGTAACTCTTTAACTTTGGAGCTTGCTATTCTAAGTGGTGGTGTTCTATTTGTTGGGGTTTGAGTAGGGGTGTCAATGATTCGGTTCGATCGGTTATTTTATAAATTTGTACCATACCTATTTTTTGTTTTTTCCACTTTACATGACCAAAATTAGACTTTTTAGAACCGTCTCAATCATCTCGATTTCTCTTCGGTATCGGTACAATTCGGTATTTTTTTTAAAACGTCATGTAACAATCGGTAGTAGAAGTTAGAATGCGATAAATGTTTACTACGTAGGACTTTGGAAAAACTCTCTAGATATTTTTACTATTTAAAAAAGTGATGAATCAAGATGTCCATAATAAAGATTCATCCCGCTATTCTATAGTATCATAGAATAAATTAAGCAAAAATAAGAGAAATTATAAGTTACACAAGTAGAAAGATACTAATCAAGTTGGGACTCAAGAATAGAGTTTATTAGAAGATTAGCATCCAACAAGAGTAATCTAAATCATACGAGAGGAAAGATATCCAATACCATGTGGCGTGCTACTCAAGATGTTAGAACTAATTTAGTTTCAATAAGTGTAGCAAAATAGATTTAAAAGTTAGGACTTTGGGCATTAATTACCTGGTCACTTATAGCCATTTCCATAATTCCATGGCCCAAAGCAAAAAAATATAATGCTTTGTTGGTTTTAAACTTAATATATAAAATATATGAAACATATATAAATTTATTCGGTGCAATTTGATATTGTTCGGTTTATTTTTATAAAATTTAAAATCGACCCTATTATTCGGTATGGTTATAAATTTATTTAAAAACCTACGGTTTTTTTGAAAGAAACCTAATAATCAGTTCGGTACGGTTCGGTTGGTTTAGTCGGTTTTTAAAGATCCATTCAATTGACACCCCTAGGTTTGAGCACCTTATCTGTGCTCTCTTCTCCTAACTAGTATTATTATCATCATGCTATTATTATCTTATTCTTCAATTTTATTACTAATATTGTTTATTATGCTGTCAATATTTTTCTTTTTTGTTTACTTTCATCATAGATTCTTTACTTTCATCCTAGCTTCTTTACTCTTGTATTTTTGAAAATTGTTTTGAAAATACTTTTTTTGAGCCGAGGGTCTATCGGGAACAACCTATCTACCTTACATAATTTAGGGGTGTATACACTCTACCCTCTCCGGACACCACTTGTTGGATCACATTGGGTATGTCGTCGTTTTTTCTTTGCTCAAGAGTTGTTTCAAAATGGTTGGGAACTTCCACTTTGACAGTAAGTTGTCTAGTGAAGTAATGTGTTGCAGAAAGTTCATATACATTTTAAATGGGCACTTAATTCTTCTAAACAAATGGTCACATAGTTTGTGCTTTTGGGGTGTGGAAGAGAGAAGATTTGGTAGTTCTCTTCCTAGTATTTATTTCGTAGATTAGTTATACCATTTTGTTTGCTTTGTAACAACTAGAGATATTGAATACCTGCTAATACATTGTCCTACATGCAGGTAAGACCTTATCCTAGGCGTGCTTTCAGTGATGGAGAGAGTGTCCTCTCTCTGGACGAACTGGGGTTATCCAGCAAACAAGAAGCGCTGTATCTGGAGATGATATAATTTATTCATTCTGTAAAGTAGTTTCAAATGGCTTCTAAAGACTTAGATTATACATGGGTAAAAATGGTGTTCGTGGGTTGGTTTGTTTTGGCTGGTAAACGTGGCTGCTAACTATCTGGTTGGTAAGGAAAACGCCAAATGATTACCTTGGTGAGGTGTATGACAATGATTCATGGTGCCTTTTCTTTGGAAATATTTGTTTGTTTGAAAATTGAAAAGAACTTGCGAAGCTCGTGAAATGGTTGCTACTGTTTTCGTTGTTTGGGTCATGGTAGTTGGTAATGACCTGCTATGTGAGCCATGAGACATGTCCGGAACTTAGGGGTCATTGTGGTCTGATTTTAACTCTCCAAATAATTTTAACTCTCCAAACTTGAAACTGCTCCGACCCAATTAGAATGGGTAGTTATTTTTTATATATTTATATTTTCGATTATATATATATATATATATATATATATATATATATATATATATATGATAGTTTTTTAATTTTTTATTATTTTTATTTTTATAGTTATATAAATTTAAATATAATAAATAATAACTAATTATTAACTAAAAAACTAATTAGTAACTAATTATGCCATGTGACTTTTTTTTATGATGGCACTTGACTTAAGGAGAGGGCTTTATCCTCTCTTTTTAATAATATATAGATATAGATTCGAATGGGTAGTTATTTTTTATATATTTATATTTTTGATTATATAAATATATAAATATATATATATATATGTAGTTTTTTTTTATTATTTTCATTTTTATAGTTATATAAATTTAAATGTAATAGATAATAACTAATTATTAACTAAAAACTAATTAGTAACTAATTATGCCATGTGGCATTTTCTTTTATGATGTCACTTGGCTTAAGGAGAGGGCTTTATCCTCTCCTATTAATAATATATAGATATAGATATAGATTATTTTTATTTTTATAGTTATATAAATTTAAATATAATAGATAATAACTAATTATTAACTAAAAATCTAAATAGTAACTAATTATGCAATGTGGCTTTTTTTTATGATGCCACTTGGCTTAAGGAGAGAGCTTTATCCTCTCTTTTTAATAATATATAGATATAGATTATATTTTTGTCAATTATATTGTTTGAATTTTAATGAATTGATATACTTTTTATTTAAAAAATAAAAAAATAAAATGATGTTAAAAATGAAATAAAGCAATTAACTAACCTAAACCAATTCTCCCCATGTTTTAGTAGTTAATTTAGGTAGATAATTTCTTTGTTAATTTTCAATAGATAATTTCTTTGTTATTAACTAATTATTCCATAAGATTTTTTTCTAGGCTACCACTTGGCATAAGGAGAGGGATTTATTCGCTCCTTTTAATAATATATAGAAGATATATAGAATATAGAATATTAGAAAGAAACTACTCCACAATTTGAATTNAGCTTAAGTTTTCCAGTTATAAAATAAAAACTTAAGCTCCAGAGCTTAAGTTTTTCAGTTATAAAATAAAAACTTAAGCAGTTTTTCAGCTTAAGTTTTCCAGTTATAAAATAAAAACTTAAGCAGTTTTATAGCTGAAATTTTTCTTTTGTACTGGAAAACTTCAGCTCTAGAGCTGAAGTTTGTCAGTTATAAAATAAAAACTTCAGCTCTAGAGCTGAAGTTTTTGTTTAGTAACCCAGAAACTTCAGCTCTAGAACTTAAGTTTTCCAGTTATAAAATAAAAACTTAAGCAGTTTTATAGCTGAAATTTTTCTTTTGTACCGGAAAACTTCAGCTCTAGAGCTGAAGTTTTTATTTTATAGCTGACAAACTTCAGCTCTAGAGCTGAAGTTTTTATTTTATAGCTGACAAACTTCAGCTCTAGAGCTGAAGTTTTTATTTTATAGCTGACAAACTTCAGCTCTAGAGCTGAAGTTTTTATTTTATAGCTGACAAACTTCAGCTCTAGAGCTGAAGTTTTTATTTTATAGCTGACAAACTTCAGCTCTAGAGCTGAAGTTTTTATTTTATAGCTGACAAACTTCAGCTCTAGAGCTGAAGTTTTTATTTTATAGCTGACAAACTTCAGCTCTAGAGCTGAAGTTTTTATTTTATAGCTGACAAACTTCAGCTCTAGAGCTGAAGTTTTTATTTTATAGCTGACAAACTTCAGCTCTAGAGCTGAAGTTTTTATTTTATAGCTGACAAACTTCAGCTCTAGAGCTGAAGTTTTTATTTTATAGCTGACAAACTTCAGCTCTAGAGCTGAAGTTTTTATTTTATAGCTGACAAACTTCAGCTCTAGAGCTGAAGTTTTTATTTTATAGCTGACAAACTTCAGCTCTAGAGCTGAAGTTTTTGTTTAGTAACCCAGAAACTTCAGCTCTAGAACTTAAGTTTTCCAGTTATAAAATAAATACTTAAGCTCTAGAGCTTAAGTTTTCCAGTTATAAAAGTAAAAACTTAAGCAGTTTTCCAGCTTAAGTTTTCCAGTTAGAAAATAAAAACTTAAGGAGCTGAAGTTTTTGTTTAGTATCCGGGAAACTTCAGCTCTAGAGCTGAAGTTTGCCAGTTATAAAATAAAAACTTCAGCTCTAGAGCTGAGGTTTCCCAGTTATAAAATAAAAACTTCAGCTCTAGAGCTGAAGTTTTTGTTTAGTAACCCGGTTCCCAATTATAAAGGGAAGCTGAAATTTTTTAAAAAGTGGGTACGGATGCAAACAAAAAGACAAAGCGGCTATAGTTTAAAAGGGGGCGCCCAAATAGGGCGCCCCGTGCAATTTTTACCATGGTTAGACTAGAAAAATAAATTTAATTTTCAAATTTCAAAAAAAAAAATAAATAGGAATCCATGGTTCCAAAGAGCTTCGAAAACCTCATATTTGAGGACAAAAGGCACCAATTTTCCAATTTGCTCGGTAATATGATGGACCTTGAATGCGAGAGCTACAAAAATCAAACTCCACCACTTCCAGTGCAACTCCCTGAGGAAATTTCGGTGATGATATCTAATCGGATAACGTCAACTTGCAGCACCGTGCTTTAAAAGTTCAGGCGGCTTGGAAAAATAGACGCATCGTCAAGACTTCTAAAACGTTTCGCCGATTATTTCTCCGTGAAACCCCTCATTGATACGTTCAGTTCTAACTTCACCATTACTCCGCCATTTATGTTACAGTTGTGGATATAATTTCAGCACCTAGATGTAATTTCTTTTTTTTTTTTCCCTATTGATAAGTATTTTTTTAATCAGATTATTACATTCACGCGCATTTCTGCGTGACTGACATGCATTTTGTACACATTACATTTATCACTGCCACATGGGCATGGTCAACGGTCAAATGTGTTTATTAGTTAAGGGAATAATGAGTTTGAGTGTTCAAATGAGAAAATTTAAATTCCATGTATCGACTTTCAAAAATCCTACAAGTATAAGTGGTCAGGAACCCTACAAGTTTTAAAAACTCGTGACGTGTGTTTAATCTATATAGCGCGTGCTGTTACAATTCTACAGAAATCTCGCGTTGCGCTTTTACTGTTCTACCAAAGTGCCGGAGCATCTTAGGCGGGTTTTTACCATCGCCCATCGGAAGAACCAGAGGCGGCCGAACCCCAAGGCTGGTAAGGCAATGGCTTTAGGCCCCATAAATTTAAAGGCCCCACTTTTTAGTAGTTTTAGGTTTATGTATTTATTTTAGAAAATTGAAGTATTTAATGTGAACAACTATAATTTTATTGTGAAAAAGGAAAATAAAAGTTTACTTTTACCGTTATTGCATATTGGGGATATGAACCGTTACCTTTTACCGTTCTTGCCTTTTTGGGATTGACTTCTTTTTTCCCCATATTTATTCACAACTACAAAGTTGAAACCTTCTTGCCTCCTTCTTTTCTACATTAAATTTTTAAAGCTTTATGATAATTCTTATTCCTTCATATCAAAAGAACTGCAAGACTCTTGTGATCCTTCTTTGTGGGATAAATACAAAGTTGGTAAGTACGGAATTTTCTTCAATGATAAATTTTTTCTTTCTTTCCAAGTATTTCTTTTTCTACATATTATACTTGGGACTAATTTTCTACAAGAATGATTTGATAGGTTTTCAACTTATTAAAATGTATTAAAAAGTTATTTGGGATCAATTTATCAATTGAATCAGGTTCTATTCTAACCTTTGGCTATTTTTTTAATCTATTATCTGCCTTTTTTTATTTCTACTTTATAGATATACTATAATTTTTTGTTATTTACTAAAGTTTAAATATGTCTACTAGAAAATATGAATCCGGTTATGTAAAACTTAAAAAAAAGAGAGAAGAATTGAAACTTTAAATTAATTTTATGAATTCGCTAGAAAAATAGACATTAAATAAACTACACATAATTTTTTAAAAGAATTAAGGCCCCTCGTGACAGTTTGGCTTTAGGCCCCGAACTGTGTTGAGCCGCCTCCGGGAAGAACCACCAATTTTCATCACCTAAATATTAAATTGATACCTAAAAATTAAACCGACGAAAGTCTTAATTAACCATACCAATGAGTTAAATATGTGTGGTCAGTTTTTTGACCAAATCAACCGATGCTACTATGCTCGATCATCATTGCTCTGCTCCAGGAGCTCTACAACTCTTGGATTTTACCTGTTGTACTGAAATTAATGAGACCAAGACTTATTTGCCTACAATGGCAGCAAGAATTGCTGACAATGTCAAAATGATTTTTCAGTCGTTTGCATTTGTTGTATTGTGTATGGGTCAAAATTAGGTCTAGTTTACCGAATGCAGACGGACTCGCTGAGGTCGAGGGTGAAACCAAGCACGGTTCAGTGGCGAGGAGTCGCTCAAAGGGAGAGACCAGTACCGAGTCGAGTAGAGAGCAAACAACTGCAGCTGTTAGAATATTCCCAGGATTATGAATAGGAAAATATTCTGTTGAATATTCCCCCACATTGTACTTTTTAAAGATTTTCTAGGGATATCCCTTATGAATAGAAAAAGATAGGAAACAAAAGGGGATTCAGAACTTTTATGAAAGAACATCCCGTAAAGATTTGACTATCAAGAATATACAAAAAGCTTGTGTTGTCAATCTTGTTTGGTTCCATCACATAATATTCCTCTTTAGCTCACAAGATCCAAGAACACAGAGTCCACATCCATTGTCTGTTGTCTCACGTTACAGTAAGAGGAAGGAATCATCCATCTCATCCGGGGAAACAAATTCCTTCTTATTATATTTAATGTCACTTACCACATTTATTGCATGTTTTCATCCTTGTATTAGTTACTAGTCATTGAACATTAACTCAACATTTGTTGACTTCAACACGCCCTATACCGTCTAAGTTGCTTAATTTCGGATATGAAATTTATTACTTTTGACTCGGATTCACCCCTTATCTATTCATAAAATTAGTTTAACTAAAAGGGCTTAACTTTTTGTTCAAACAATTTGGCGCCGTCTGTGGGAAGTTCCTAGTTAAAAAGTTTAGTTTCTTCTATTTCTATAAAAAAACAACAAAATCTTTGGAGGTTAGGCCAGACATTTATGGAATACATGGAGCCGGTTGTACTCATACTACACTCTGCACTTCTTGTGCAGATTTTGGAGTCGGTCCCAGCGGTGGTAAGTAGATTGCTCGATTTGGCTATAGCAAGCTGCTCGACATTTGCAGCCCTGAAATCTCCTTCTACCTTATCCTAATTGTGTATTCTTTCAGACAACTTTACTTTCATTCAGACCATTATCTGTATTATTCAACTAGCTCGTGTACTTGTGACAACAGATCCGAGGTTGTGTCTAGATATTTCGGTTGTTATGACTTTTCACACTTTATTTTAGTTTTATGTCACCCCTTTTCTTGTTTTCACAAGCACACAATGGCAGCAAAAGGAGAGGAAAGACTGAAAGCAGTGATGGATGTCACTACCAATATCCTAGGCACCATCAACGAGATGGACAGGGAAGACGAGGAGAATGTGACGCCGAGCGCCTCACCCATGCAAAGTGATTCAACTCCTCCTCATTGGAGTATAACCGCTTCACATGAGAAACGACGGAAGAAGTGGCGCCTGCAGTGAAAAAGTTATTGGAGGCGTGGTTGACAAGTACCCTAAGCAGTATACTCGACAAAACCGCTCAAGGGATGAGTATGAACACCGCACGAGTTGACACCCCAATGACCATCAACAGGCAACACGCTCCTTCTCCAACAGGTAACCCTCACACCGTTGTTGATGCAGGTAACAACGCACTGATAGCTGTTATGAAGAAAATGAAAAAATGGAGAATGAGAATAAAGCGCTCCGCGACCAAATGAGGGAGAACCAAGAAAGAGTTGATAAGGTACTTGGCGCCCCGAAACTCCTGCCAAAATGGGACGTTGGTCAGTTCGTGGAACAGTTAGACAGCGACGAGGCAGCCCCACATTCCATACCCAAAACTTTCAAAATGCCACCATATCTGAAAATATACATGGCACAACGGACCCTGAAGACCATATCATTCATCAGTAAAAGGCAACAGCCTCTCGAAAGAGCAGGTACCGTCGGTGCTGCTGAAGAAGTGCGGCGGAACCCTAACAGGGGGAGCCTTAACATGGTACTCACAATTACTAGCACGTTCCATAATGACATTCGAAGAAATGGCCAACAAGTTCGTCATCGCCCATGCCGGGGCCAAGAAAGTAGAAGCAAGAGTGAATGACATATTTGATGTCAAACAAATATGTCAAACAATCGCCTCGCAAAGCACTCAAGGACTTCCTCACCCAGTTCAATAGAGTAAGAATGAGCCTGCCAAATGTATTAGAAGGGATGGCGGTAGTGGCCTTTTAAAATGGGTTAAACAGGAATGGGTCAAGGGCGACCAAAAAGTTATTAAGTAGACACATGAAATACCCTCCTACCACTTGGGAATAAATTCACAACGCTTACTCTGCTGAGGTGAGGGAAGATGAACACAACCTCAATGGTCCGATCCAACGGCTAACGACAGTCCAAATGAAATCAAGGAAAGATTGTCGAAATGACAACCGAAGAGATCACGCAGGCCCACGCCTCAATCGGTAAAGGCACTAACCATACAATAGAATGACCATCCCACTATCTCCCCACCAAGCCGAAGGGGCGTTCCGGCCACAAATAGGAACTCACCGAAATGAAAGAGGTATACCTCCACTATTATCTGCTCACAATTTTTTATGTATCACTTTAAAAAATAGTTTACGCCCTGGAGAAGCTTGGTCCCAAGGTGAAATAGCCATAAAAGATGAAGCTGGACCCAAATTCTAGAAAGTCGAATGCCTTCTACGAGTTCTATCAGGAACGAGGCCACAAGATTGAGGATTGCATAGCCCTACGACAAGAAGTAGTGAACATGATCCACCAAGGACATTTAAAGGAGCTGAAGAGCAACCGAGGGAGAGCCAATTTTTCATGTGGATGAGAACCACATCAAGGCCCCCGAAAGCCACCCTTCCCCGCCCGCACCATCCAAACGATCATCGCGGAGGCAATGAAGCAAAAATCAACCATGTGAAGTTCACCACTATACACAAATTGAAGTGGTCGATCACCCATGAATGGTATGATGACCTCGAAGACAGAATCATCTTCGATTAGTCAGATACTCACGATTTGACCTTTCCTTATTTTGATGCTCTTGTCATTACAATTGACCTCGTTCGAATCGCTCTACATTCAAACTCGCTAAAATTAACTTACATTCGACCTCATTCGAATCAATATACATTCGACCTCGCTCGAATTAACTTACATTCAACCTCGTTCGAATCGTTCTACATTCGACCTTATTCGAATCATTCTACATTCGACCCCGCTCGTATTAACTTACATTCGACCTCGTCCGAATCAATATACATTTGACCTTGTTCGAATCACTCTACATTCGACCTCGCTCGAATTAACTTACATTTGAACTTGTTCGATTCAATATACATTCGACCTCGCTCGAATTAACTTACATTTAACCTCGTTCAAATCAATATACAGTCGACCTCATTTGAATCGCTCTATATTCAACTCGCTCGAATTAACTTACATTCAACCTCATTTGAATAAATATACATTCGACCTCGTTCGAATCAATATGCATTCGACCTCGTTCGAATCATTCTACATTTGACCTCGCTTGAATTAACTTACATTTGATCTCGCTCGAATTAACTTACATTCAACCTCGTTCGAATCGATGACCTCGAATCGAACTTAAAGTCAGGGACTTTCTCACAAAAGAACACTCGCAAAAATAAAAGAAAGAAGAGCTAGAAATACATAGCAAAAGACAACTATTCCATTTCAATCATTCCATTCCAATACATTTTTACAAAGGGCTGGAAAGACGCCCCTACAAAAACAGCAAAACACAAAAAAGAAGAAGAAAAAACCAAGTACGAAGACATCATGCCTCATCATCCCCCCATCACCAATGTCACCAGCATACTCATCATCGTACCAAGGATCGAAGGCAAGACCATTTAAGGCGTTTTCATCATCGTCTCCTTCGGGCGTACTGGGATCATAACCATAGGCATCACGAGCTACACATGCCTTGACACGAACATCCTCAAGTTTCACCTCGGAAATCTTCCCAGCCGTCTTCAAAGACTTATATATATATCAAGTTGGGCCTCAGCATGAACCCAAATTTCATACAACTCTTGTGACACATCGGGATCGGCATAAGTATGAGATGTAGATAATCAGGCCTACTTCTGCGCCTTCTCGGCTCATAGAGCGACGACCTGCCCATTCAGCTCAGATAGCTCCGCTTCCAAATTCCCAATCTACTCCTCAAACCATGCCTCCTTGAGCTCCGAAGTTTCCACCTCAGTAGCCCGCTCAAACCTGCAAACACAAAGGGTGCACCCTAGGGGTACCCCCTCCGCCAAGACGGTTGTCACACCTCTTTTTTACGGCGCTTACACCCCTGCGAAGGGTATAAATAAAAAGAGTTTTTCCAATTAAAGG